>JZKD02S1809589.1:0-11403 GCA_000966675.3 Picea glauca | reverse complement strand
GTTTTGATCCACTTATGTGTGCACGGGTCATGAGATCATTTACTATAATCTTTTTAGGTGCAACGACACACTTGACCACTACCTCAAGGTGACCCCATGGCTCTAGGAAAAATGCTCATGGGAAACTAACTTTGTCCAATGGTGAAAAACTCTTCGCTCTCTATGATTGGATCAACCCTTTTGGGCTTGTTATAATTTAATAAAATATTTTATGATAAATTAGATAACTCCACATAAACAAATGCTAGAAAAATACACCAAGATTATATAAACATATAAGTTTATACAACTTCAGTGGCCCTAATGGTTAAGAACATGTGTTTCCTCCTAAGAGGTCACAAGTTCAAATACAGAGGAGGGTAGGGTATGTATACCTCCGTAGACTTTAGCAATCAAATCTCTGCGTAGAGAGAGGTCTCTTGTCCCATAAATATGGGGGGGAGTTTCATACACCAATTTGGTGTTTGGCTTGGCCGTGATCTTAAAAATATATTATTATTATTATTATAAGCATATTGCACTATATAATTAAGACAAGAGCCCAATGGTTGATGTGAAGATCTTTGAGGTAGGAAATACTCAATTTGCGAGGTGAGATCCAATGTGATAATACAAAATGTCAAATACTCTCTAGTGTTTACTATTTGGTCTTTTAGATACAATTTTTTTGTAAAAGGTCAACTATCTTAATACTCATGCAAGGGAATTTATTATTCACTCAAATGGTTGGTGGAATTACCACTACATTTCCCTTTAATGATGACTTGAAACCCAAGCATAGACTAGAGTTTGACAAACTTGGCCCATGACAACTATTTTTTGAGATAGTGATTTTGATCATCTATCCCATAAGGAATATCACATCTACATGTACCAATTGCTTGAGTTAATGTGCATGAACCTTGATGTGCTTGGTCTTGCTTTGTGCCATTGTATTATAGACCACTTGGATCGTACTATGATTATCACAATACAATCTAGATGACTCCTTAGGACGTTTAAGCTCATTCATCAAATTACAAACCCAAATTTTTGCTGTCCCTGCATTAATTGCTCCTCTAGACTCTACCTTAGTGGTGGATGGAACAATGGTTTATTGCTTCTTGCATAACCAAACAATTGGACTCATTCCAGATGAAACACAATTGTAATTGTAGGTGCACTTTTGTTCATCATCACTTGCTTAGTGAGAGTCTGTGTATCCCACCCTATGTATCCCACCAACTTAGTATCATCATTGTTGGAGAAATTTGTTTCCAAATGGTAAGTATCTTCTGCACACAACACAATCCTTTTTCTTACTTGCATATATCTCTTCTTTAAGTCTTTCATGAATCTTGATATCAAGCTAACATTAAATGCAATCTTAGGTTTGCGATAACTCAAATAAACAAGGTTCCCAACAAATTGCCTATACAAAGTAGCATCAACCTTTGGAGTGTTACACTCTTTGATCATCTTCACTTTTAAAAGTCCTCTTAATAGATTCATAATAAAAGCTTTAAATATGGTTGGAGTGGTTTCTTTACTATTGAAGTTGCTTATGTTTCCTTGGGACTATGTTTTATTCTCTTAATAGATTCATAATAAAAGCTTTAAATATGGTTGGAATGATTTCTTTACTATTGAAGTTGCTAATGTTTCTATGGGACTATGTTTTTCATTTATTGTGTATGGGAAGAAGATCCCAATTTTTTCTCAAATAAGGAGCTTATTAGATTATAATAATAAATTCTTTATCAATCAAAAAAGATACAATGAATATATAAATATTGTATTAAGACATAATACGCCAATAAATGATATCAAGATTTTAAGAGGTAGAAAATACTCAACTTGCATACAGAGGAGTAAAAAAAAAGATACAATGAATATATAAATATTATATTAAGACATAATAAGCCAATGAATGATATCAAGATTTTAAGAGGTAGAAAATACTCAACTTGCATCCAGAGGAGAGATCTCAAGATTTCAAGAGGTAGGAGAGATCTCCAATGTGATTACAAAATGTCAAATGTTCTCCACTATTTAATAATATTTGGTCATTTAGACCCGACCTTCTATGAAAGGTTAATTATTTTTGTTGGATATATAATCCTTAGATTACGTTATCAATGTAAATGTGATTATAAATATGAAAAGTACTCGGTAATAGGAAGAGTCACATGAAAGGTGAAGACCAATTGCCTTGTATTTATAGACGTTTACGTTAATACAAAGCATAAAGTGGAGTTATGATTTTTACCTAAACTTTCCTTGTCAGTGGATCAGAGCCAATCCAGGTTAACTCCATGAGCGTTTCTTCTCACGTGCAGAAAACGCCCTCTACTTTCTTTGTTGTTTGTCCCTCTGTCGTATGCTCCTCTCGTCAATTCTTGTGCCAGTCAGTATTTCCACAACTCGTATCTCTGGCTCATAAATCCTCTCTTTGCACGTTAGGGTTTTTTCATTGCACTCATCCTCAATGATCTCTCGCACCCTATCTCCATCGACGGGCTCTCTCTATTCGCGTGACTCTCATCCTTGTCACTGTTGCGAATTCTTCCTTGCTCGTGGGCTTGGAGATGAACCCCAGTCTCCCCTCCGCTGGTTGATGTAGAAAGTGCCACAGGATAATGCACGAATGACTTGAGCATTGGTCGTCATTTTCTTGATTTTCAACACAAACGAAACAAAAGAAGCTTGATAATTTTGCGGTCTTACACTTGGAGAACTGTGATAACTGGGCCTTTCAGATGATGATCTCCCTAAATGCAGCATTGCTGCTCACTTCCATACCCTTCCTTGGTCTACATCATCTTTGTTTTCTCAACTATTGGCAAGTTGATTAATGATGGCTGTAAAACAAAGAGTCTCGTGTGGAAGATGCATGGATTAATGAAGACAACACATAATTTCCCACATCAGAAAAACTCATCAATTATCTGGAGAAACAAATTGTCTGCGTTCAACATGACGACATGATCAACTCGATGAGATTCCATGCGTATAATTTGTTGAGGCCATCGACTTTGAAAGCGAAGAGCTCCTAATACCGCAAAGCGAAGGTTTTGGTGCATCATAAAGGTAAGTTGAAGGCCCTTATAAGTGGTAGCGGGCTCAAGCAAAATCTTAGCTACACGAATAAGCTCTAGGAGGAGAAATATGACAGAGGTCAAGCAAAGGCTATCGAACTCCAACATTGAAAAGTCGTGTATCTCATCCATAAGCTTGGATATAATTTTGTTGCTTTTTTGGATATTCTTCATTGTTTATGATTCCACAAACCAGGCCTTAATTTATTTGAAGGGTTCGTACAACTGGAGTGTGAAGAAGCATTCACCCATCTCCATATTCAGTGTGGTGCTAACCAACAAAGAGAATTTTCGAGAATGGTACAGAAAGATCAAAAGTATTCTGATCTTCAATGGCCCATGGAATGACATTTGTGAAGTAGCCCAGTGAAGAAGAAGACGAGTTAGAAGAAAAGAGAAAGAGTAGCAGACTAACCATTCCTACATCAAACAAAGAACATGCCATATGGAAGGACAAAGACCAAAAAGCTTATGCTTTGATCTTTGCGACAATAAGTGAAGAGGTGAACCATCATATTTCTTCCATTAATGACTCCTATAGTGGTTTGGAGAGATTGAATGACTTGTATGACACTCACTTAGAACGAGACTGATACAATTGATGGTGAAGCTTTTCAACCTAGAGTTGAAAAATGGCGACCCTATGGATTTAGCCTCTAAAATCAAAGCCATAATGCATGAGATTAATTCCATTGGAGTGAATATAGACCTCCCTCTCACATCCTTCATTAAGGTGCTCTACCCTACATATTCTCACTATCTTGAATCTTTGCAAACTAGTGGTCAAATGAAATCCATCTCATTTGACAGGTTGGTGGAGAAAGTTGCAGAATGTGAGAAATCCTTTGGAAATAAGTGAGCTCCTTCCATCGGTGAGATTGTGTGCTTTTCTTAGAAAGGGAAGGCTCAACCACATAATTCTTCTAGAAGAGAAAGCAACAAAATAGGACATGGAATAAAGACTTTCAAAGGCACGGGAGTAGACACAACCAAGGTGATAGATCCAATATTAATTGTACTTGTTGAGGAAAGAGTGGGTCACATGAAGCGAATGACTGCAGAGTACCATGGGAGAAGATTAAAGAAGACACACATAATCATAGAGAAGACAAAGGTAAAACTTCAAAACTAGCAAAAGTTAAAACACTCGAATCTTCTCATTACATTGTTGCCCATTCCAATATAGGAGTAACTGAAGATTTGTTTAACACTTCATATACTTCTTAAGGAGATGCATGGATTCTTGACACAGGTACAACCTTCCACATGAAATTTCAAAGAGACTTCTTTAAAGGCTTTAATGGCAATGTAGATGGCATAGTGTATTTTTTAGATAAATCAATCTTCGGTGGCAAAGTTGAAATACAGAAGGATTCTAACAACATGGTTTTCATGACCAGAATGGAAGACAAAAGACTGCTGAAAGATGAAAGGGACATATGCTCATTCAATTTTTTTTGCATACCTCTCTCATGATGGTGAATGTATAATGCCATCTAGTCTTTTGTGGCATGCTAGATTTGGTCATATTAAGTATGACAACCTTCGTGTATTAAAAAATAACGATGTTTATGGTTTGCCTACTATTCCTAGGAAATTGAAGCAATGTGATGCTTGTATATTTGGAAAGCATAACAAACAACCATTTAATGATTCTACTTTCAGAGCATGTAGAAAAATTGAACTGATACATTCTGATTTTTTTGGCCCTATGCTCGTTCTTTCTGCAAATGGAAATAAATATATCATGTCTTTTATTGATGATTACTCCAGGATGTGTTGGGTGTATTTGCTGAAAGAAAAATCACAAGCTTTTATTTAAATTTTTTTTATTTGATGTATGGATTCAAAATGAAGCTTAATCTCATATTGGCTCCCTTCACAATGATAATGGAAGAAAATATACATCTAATGAATTTGAAATCTATGTTCGCCAACATGGGATCAATCATCAACATTTCCATACAATCCTTAACATAATGGTGTAGTTGAATGAATAAAAAAGACACTCTTAAATATGGTTCGTTCCATGATGTTTTTCAAGAATGTAAAATTGATGTTTTGCGCCGATGTTGCTCTATGTGTAGTTTATGTGAAAAACAAGTGTCCATATCATTCTCTTGAAGACAAGATTCCTTATGAAATGTGGTATGGTCTCATTCCTTCAGTGAGGCATCTCAGGGTCTTTGGTTCCACCTGCTATGCCTTGATGCCTATGGAGAAACATAACAAGCTTGATGCAAGGAGTCAGAAATTCATCCTTGGGGTAGTCAAATACCAACAAGGGATATCATATTTATAATGAGAAAAACAATAAATTCATCCTTTTTAGAGATGTAATCTTTCTTGAATCCTCCAAGAATGACAAATTTTGAGAGGTAGCTTGATCATCTGGACAAATTCATTTGTGTAAAGACATATCATGAATTTGATGATGAGATTCCACATATTGAAGGGGATATCCCTATCTTGGGTCAATCTATGGAATATTTTGAAGCACCATCTCCCCCTCATGAAGAAGTTCCAACTACTTCATCAAAACCTGAAGTTCATTTATATGATGTGATCGAGAGGATCAAAACGTCGAGTCTTGATGAGAATTCAACACCATTTCAATCAACTAAGCAACCTAGACCATCTCAGAAAGGTCCACCAAAATGAATCATAAAAACACTTGAACATATTTATCCTGATTAGGTTGGAAAGACATGAACCAAAAGTTTCTCAAGACAAGATGGAGGTGAAGTAGATAATTCAAATTCAGGTGATGTAAATGACACAGATGTTTCATATGATTATGATTTGAATTTATCTCCTAACTTTGAACCAACTTCCTTTGAAGAAGCCACTTCTCGTGATGAATGGAAAGAAGCCATGCAGAAGGAATACGATGCTCTAATCAAGAATGGGACGTGGAATCCTCCATTCATAACCAAACCAATTGATTGCAAGTGGGTATTCAAGAACAAGTAAAAATAAGATGGCTCACTTGACAAGCACAAAGCAATGCTTGTGGCAAAGGATGAAAGGAGGTGTTGATTATGAGGATACTTTTTCCCCATAGAAAAATGGGATACCATTCGTGTTCTATTTTCCATGGTAGCACAAAATGGATGAAAAATTCATCAAATGGATGTGAATACTTCTTTCTTGAATGGAGACTTGAAAGATAATGTTTTCATGTCTCATAGAAAAGGATTTGTTGTGAAGGGACAAAAATAGAATGTATGCAATCTCATCAAATCCTTATATGGCCTGAAACAAACACCACAAGGTTGGTATGGAAATCTAATTGAGCATATCTGAAATTGAATTTCAAGCACTACAATCTTGATGATGCAACTCTATTTGTCAATAAATTTGGAAAAACCAATGTATCTCTTGTAGTATATGTAGATGATCTGTTGATAATAGGGAACAATGAAAGCTACATTGCATCCATACAGAAAGAGTTGAAGAAAGGATTTGAGATGACAGATTTGGGACATATTCACTACTATTTGGTAATTGAAGTAAATCAAAATCCAAAGTACATGTTCATCTCCCAAAATAAGTATGTTAGAGAATTGTTGAACAAGTTCAACATGACCAAGTGTAATCATGTTTCCACTCCAATGGAACATAATTTGAAGCTCACATCAAAGGAAGGGAACGAATTTGAGGATTAAACCAAGTACAAACATCTTGTGGGAAGTCTTATCTATCTTACTAGCACCAGACCAAACATTTCATTTGCTGTTGGGATTCTTTCCAGGTTAATGCAAAAGCCTTGTGAAGGACATTGGTTTGTTTCAAAAAGAGTTCTAAAATATTTGAAGGGAACTCAATATTTTGGACTCAGGTACTGTAAGATGGATGAATTCAACCTGATCGAATATTTTGATTCAAAATTTGTTGGGGATAAGGAAAATGAAGTGTCAACTTCAGGCTCCCTCATGAGTCTTGGATTAGCAACTGTCTCCTGGAGATCACACAAACAGTCAGTTCCAACAAATTCCACAACAGAGGTAGAATATGTGGTAGTTTAAGAAGCAATGAAAGAGATTGTGTGGCTTAGGAAAATACTTGAAGATTTGCAAGAGAAACAAGTGAATTCCACTCTTCTAGTTGACAATACTTTTGCAATCAAATTGGACAAGAATCCCAAATTCCATGATCGAACTAAGCACATCAACAAAAAAAATCGTCTGATTCGATATCATGCAGAGACCATGACTATTCACTTGAGACTTTATTCCACAAATGAGAAAATTGTGGACATTTTCACCAAAGCACTTGGAAGAGAAAAAATTGAAAAGTTCAAAATGATGCTTGGACTCACAAACACCTCTTCGGATTAAGGGGGGGAATGTTGGACACATAATCCTTGGGATTGCATTACCTATGTAAATATAAAGAGTTATAGGTGATAGGAAGACTCAAAAGGAAGGTGAATAACAACAATCACTCAGATTTGTATTTATAGACGTTTATGTTAATACAAGCATCACGTGTGAAGTTACAATTTTCGCCCATACCTGGCCTGTCAATTTTGAATTATTCATTCAAGGGAATTTATTATCCACCTAGGTGGTCTCATGAATACAAGCTAAGTCGGGTTAACATATATTCTATCCCCCTCCTCCCTTCAACATGACTTGGAGGGATTGAGAAGGTGGAATTTCCACTACATTCCCCCTCAACGATAAGTCCTTGAATCCCAAGCAAAGACTGGAGTTTGACAAACTTGGCCTATGTCAACAGTTTCATAAGATATCAATGACTTGATCATCTATCTTGCAATACTCTAGGGATATCACAACTTCATGTACCAATTCTCGAGTTAGTGTGCATGAACCTCAATATGTATCATTGTATTATAGACCACTTGGATTGTACTTTTATTAACACTATATTATAAACCACCTAGGATGTTTAAGCTCATCCATCAAATTATGAACCCAAACTACTTCCATGTCTACATTAATTGTTCTTCTATACTCAACCTTAGTGGTGGATAGACAAATGGCCTATTGTTTTTTGCATGACCAAAAATTTAGACCCAAACAAAGATGGAACACATAACGAGAGGTATACTTTTGTTCATCAACATTACCTACTCTGTGGTAGTTCGTATATCCCACAAACTTAGTATCACTATTGTTGGAGTACTTGATTCTCCACTGATATTCATCTTTTACATATTGCACAATCCTTTTCCTACTTGCATATGGCTCTCCTTTAGGGCTTGTATGAATTTTGATACCAAGATAACATCAAATGCTATATTATATCTATTACAAGTTGAGTAAATAAGGCTCCCACCACGTTTCCTATAAAAACATCAACCTTTGGATAGTTACACTCATTGGTAAACTTTACCCTAGAATCTCTCTCTTAATAGATTGATTTTAGAAGCTTCGACTGATTTACTATTGAAGTTGCTTGTGTTTCTATGGAGCTATACTTTCCAATAATCATATATTGGAAGGATCTCCCGATTTTTCTTATTAAGAGTTTGTTTTTTCCTTTTCATAAGTAAGCTTATGAGAATTTAGTAATACGTTTCACTATCAACTAAATAATTCCACATAAACAAAGGATATAAGAATACACTAAGAATACATAAACATATTACACTATATAATCAAGACATCATACATTGATGGATGATCTCAATATCTCTAGAGGTAGGGAATACTCAACTTGGTTCAAGAGGAGAAAACTCTAATATGATAATACAAAATATCAAATATTCTCCACGATTTATACTATTTGGTCATCTAGATGCGACCTTTCATAAAAGGTGAACTATTATTAATTATTCACTCAAGTGGTAATATTGATAAGTTGGGGTTACAAATATTTTATCCCTCCTTAAAACATGACTTGAAGGGATTGAAAAGGTGTAGTTATCATTGGAATCACATTAAACTTCATAGAGCTCGAGCATGGAGCAGAGCTTGACAAACTTGGCCTATGTTCCCAATTTTGTGAGATATCAATGACTTGATAATCTTTGTTGTAATACTTGGGGGATATCACACCTTGTATGAATTTCCTTAGGTAGTATGAATGAACCTCAATATGCTTGGTTTTGCTATGTGCAACTAGTTTATAAGCCACTTAGATCGTGCTTTGATTATCACAATACAATGTAGACAACTTCTTTTCAAAAAGTTTAAGCTCATCCATCAAATTACGAATCTACACTACTTTCATTGCTGTTCTCATTTCTCCTTTATACTTTTTGTCAATGGTGGATAGAGAAATGCTTTTTTTCTTCTAGCATAACCAAACAGTTGGACCCAAACTAAGATGAAACACATAACTAGAGCTATACTTTTTTTCATCAACCTTGTTGAGTTAAAGTTTGTATATCCACCAACTTAGTATCACTGTTATTATAGTACACCTTTTACACATTGCACAATCCTCATCCTTGCTTGCATGTAATTCCCCGCCCACCCCCCAAAGAGAATACAAGCAAAAATCACCTATGTGTAATAACCAAATCTACTACTGAATTACTGACAATTAACCCAAATAACAATTGATTCTTCAATAAAGCACCGAGATGTGAGGAACTTACCTTTGTTAAAGAGTGCAATTTACTTGCAATCTGGTGACTTCATAAACTTAGCCATATGTTGATCCCTAACCTGGCGAACTTGGAAAACCACAAAAAAAAGTGGGGGATGACTCTCAACCCAATCATAGACCTTGCTACTTAATTTTTAGTAGCAGGTCACCCTCGAGCCCTCAATCTACTACTCAAACAACAATCTCAAGCCTTGTTCTCTCTATAGACCAACCAAAGAGAGATGCCATTTTCTCATTGTTTTACCTCTTTATATAGAGTCCACCCGTGGTAAAAAACCCTATCCCTAGGGTCCATTATTTAATTATTTATTATACTTTAGGGTTTCTCCATTAATTATGGTTACTTGTTTTACCATTCTCTTTAATTACCCAAATATCCATAATAAATACTTATTATGACCTATTTATGATAATTATTATATCATTGATATTATTATTATTATTATTATTTATATTTAATAATAATAATATGGGGCAAGACATACACCCATCCTTCAAGGAACTTCGTCTCGAAGTTAGTTTTAATTATGTTTCTTATTGGTTTTGCTTTTCTCACCATATCCTCCACAACACCCTCTGTTAGCTCCCGTGCCTTCCACAACACCCTCTGCTGGACTAGTATAAAGCCACCCAAGTGACTACAATAGACAACAAAATTTTACATCACAACACCGGGGAAGAGTGAGTATTATCTAGCCATCCTTCCTAACTTTCAAGACCAAGATTTAAGCCTACCAGTCTATCCGAATCCCCAAGGATTGAGACCTCATCTGCCCAAGCATGAATCTGGATCGACACTCATGTACACCAGGAATATTGAAAGTCTGTCATAAATTCCCTCCACAACAACTAGGTACAACCCCAAGCATCGAAGTTCAGTCCCACAACACCACCAACGAGCACTACTCCAACCATTATTCGGGACTTCGACATCACGAATCCAATACAAGGCAAAATAATTACTAGCATAAGTAGTAGATTTAGTTGTCTCCAACCCATAACAAAACATGTTACTTGTACTATTTTCCTTCATGGTTATGGGATCCCACGAGATCATCAAATAAACCAACCTTCTTTTCCCACAATCATGGCCCTCTCGACCCACTGGTGGATAACCTGACAATTACCACCTCACAACATGAAATCATTGCATTAGTCATTATATCAACATCTCAAGAGAAATCCACATGCAAAATCTCACATGTCATCATGAGAATACAACATCATTGTTATCACCTGATGCAGACCCCCTCCCTCTCCTGGAGCATGCGCGACCTCCCGGTCTAAGGATCATCCAATTTGGGAGCTAGATCAGCTCGTGGGTTCCCACAAAACCTTCAACTTAACTTCCACAGGCCTTTCCCCCCTATTATCGGGCTTAAATTACCTTTTAGAGGCTTCAACAAGTCGAGAGTGAAGTTCGCGTGACCCTAGGCTTGAAACCACAGGCTAAACTTCCAATCCCCAAAAATTTCTGGACTTCGGGGCCGTCACACTTCGGTAGTTCCCACAAATTAGAACCCCAAACCTCCCGAACACCAGAGTGGTGGAGTGCCAAACCTTTTGCATAGATCGACAGGTCACAATGTTGCGTAAATAAACAGTGGCGAGCACTTCAGAGACCCAGGCTTTGACGAGTCTACTTGCTCCAACACACAACTCCCTTGGAGAGCCGAACTATGAAGGAGATTAGACAACTCTCGTTCCTTGTCAGATTGACAGTTGATGTGAACTCCACTATTTC
>JZKD02S1809578.1:55058-65115 GCA_000966675.3 Picea glauca | reverse complement strand
AGGCTACTAGCACTGGACTTAGCGCTCAAGGCCACACCCGCCAGATGGTGGGGTGCACACAAAGAGACCATCACAAACTGGTACCAATGTAAAAGGCTACTGCGAATAAGGTTCGGTGCACCACATAAAAACAACAAACAACAGAAATATGAAGGATTTGGAACACCAGCGAAACATGTGAGGGAGTGTGAAATGCTGTGGAAATTGACACCACCTGAGGAATGGCCTCACCACTTTATTCATACATTCGAAGGCATACTAGTGAACTGGTATACAGATTAGGAACTGCACAAAGGAACTACAACATGGGCGAATTTGCAGAAAAACTTTACCACCACTCATTACCAAAGAGCAACAACGAAATAAACAGACAGTCAAGGAACTACTGTCATGTTACCAGGCATAGGAGGACATACCGGATGAAGAGAACCCACGTGACATTCAGATTGCAGAAGCAGAGGGCGACAAAGACGTGAAGGGACCACAAATAGAATCTGAAGTTATTTCTACACCGATCAAGGTAAATAAAGTTAACATCAGTACAACGGAACATCCCAAAATGGCCAACATTGGAGACTACTAGGATGACCCAACAATAGAAAATATTACATAACTATTGCACGGATACAACGACTTATTTCCTACAACCTTTAAGAGATGAAAGGTATAGCAGGAGAACTGGGAGAAATGAAAATACCTCTTAGACCTGAAGCGAGATCGACCAGACAATGACCATATGGACTGAACCCTATATATAAACAAAAAGTTAAAGAGGAGATTGACCGAATGCTCGAAGTCAACATAATCGAACCAGTCGAGGAATCAGAGTGGATAAGCTTGATGGTCGTACATGACAAGAAACAAGGAAGAGGGATCAAGATATGCATCGACTTGAGGAAGTTGAATGATGCATGCATACATGACCCATTCCCTACACCGTTCACAGATGAAGTGCTAGAGAATGTGGGGGGACATGAAGCATAATCATTCACCGATGGATTCTCAAATACCATCAGATTAAGATAGCACAGGAGGATAGATACAAGACCACATTCATGATAGAATGGGGATCTTACCAATTTATAGTCATGCCCTCTGGACTGAAGAATGCACCAACAATCTTCTCCAAAGTGGTTATCGCAGCTTTAAAAGAATTCATCCACCAGTTTCTCGAAGTATATCTGGACGACTGGACAGTATATAGTCTATTGAAAAACCATGTAGAAGTCTTACGCTTGATGCTAGAGCGATGCAGACAGTGTCAGATATCACTTAACATAAAGAAATGCATATTTGGAACACCGTTTGGGATACTATTGGGCCATATAGTATGAAAACAAGGGCTATTGGTTGATCCGACAAAGGTTGTCATCATCGTCAATTTACCAGCACCGAAAATAGTCTGTTAGCTACGAGCAACATTAGGACACACAGGATACTATCGAAAATTTATCAAAGGATATGCACAAATCATAGCACCAATGGAAAAACTGCTATGGAAGGATACAAAGTACCAATGGAACGAGTGTCAACACGGTCTGGATACCCTAAAAGAAAAGATGGTCACTGCACTGATATTAGTATTCCCGTAATGGGGAAAAGCATTCCATGTGCACATAGATGCGTCAGCGATAGCACTGGAAGTTATCTTAGTGCACCCAGGAGCAGGAGACTTGGATCACCCGATAGCATTTGCAAGCAGAAAACTATCTGAGTCAGAACATAATTATAACACAACGAAAAGAGAAGGCCTAGCTATGGTTTACGCACTTCATAAGTTCAGACACTACTTACTGGGAAAACATTTTAAGATGTTTATAGATCACTCAGACCTAAAGTACCTAGTCAACAAGCCAGTGTTGGGCGGGAGAATATGCCGATGGTTATTTTTATTCCATGAATTTGACTTCGAAGTAATTGTCAAACCAGGGAAACTAAATGCAGGCCCTGACCACCTATCACGGGTCACCAATGGAGAAGAACCAACAAGCTTAGAAGACAACTTTCCAGATGTACAACTATTCTCGGTACAAATTGTTGATGACTACTTCGTAGAGATCATCCAGTATTTGAGCACAGGTACCACACCGCAAGAGTATACCACTGTGCAGAAAAAAAACCTGGTAGTTCACGTAGTCGACTATCAACTGATCGTAGGACATCTATATAAAATGGGCGCAGACAACATTTTACGAAGGTACGTGCTTTAGCACGAATGACCAAGGATTATATCAGAAGCCCACGAGGGATTGGTAGGAGGACATTATGCAGGAAAAGCTATCGCACAGGACTATGGTGGCCAACGATCCATAGGGATTTGAAAGAATATTGTCAGGCATGCGATGCCTGTCAAAGGGTAGGCAAACCCAATAGAAGGGATGAGATGTTTTTACAACCGCAAGTGACACTACAAGAATTTGATAAATGGGCAATAGACTTTGTGGGACCTATTAACCCACCATCCAGAAGAACAAGGGAAAGATACATCGTCACCGCGATGGAATACCTAACAAGATGGGTGGAAGTCGCACTAGTAAAGGACTATAGCGCAGAGACCGCTGCACACTTTTTATTCGAACAAGTAATTACTCGGTTTGGGTGACCAAGAGTTCTGATGAGTGATAAAGGCATGCATTTCGTAAACAACACCATCTGCGCGATGCTCAAAGAATTTGAATCTCACCACCAAAAAAGCACATTGTATCACACACAGGCGAATGGCACAGTAGAAGCCTTCAACAAAGTTCTAGAGAACGCATTAACAAAGATCTGTAAGGTCAACAGAGACGACTGGGACCTCAAAGTACCAGCAGTAATATGGGCATATAGGATGACATGCAAGAAGTTGACAGGCCACACACCATTCAAACTCGTCTACGACCAAGAAGTGGTAGTACCATTGGAATTTTTAATACCTGACTTACACATAGCCGCTATCACACAAATGACAGAACGCGGCACAATACAAGAAAGGTTACATCAGCTGTTAGAAATGGAGGAAGACCCAATCCTAGCAGGATTCCATCAACAAGTGCAGAAGGTTAGAGACCAAGCATGGCACAATTGACACATTAATAAGAATACTTTCATGGAAGGAGATCTAGTATTTCTCTACGATAGAAAATCGTTTCAACACCTAGGAAAGATGAGAATGCATTGGCTAGGACCATACAAGGTCAAAACAGTAACAGACGGCGGATCCGTACAGCTAAGAGATCTAGCAGGCATAGGCCTCCTAGGAATGATCAACGGGAGCTGACTGAAGTTGTACAAGGACAATTGACCAGCCTCTGCATAGTGTAAAAAAAATAAAAAAAAAATGAAAAAGCTGTGAAAAATCCACAGGATGATCGAATCATGAATGCAGTAAATGCAAGAGTAACGGTCACACGCCTAAGACAAACGAGCCGAAAACGAAAAGTCGACAAAATCAGGATGACAGGACAACACAAAGCAGAATTGAGGCACGACAAGGACTGATGGAATGTCACATTAAACACGCCAACTGGAAATGGACAGAGAAGTGTAATGGCAAGTACGAAACTACCACACATGCATTGAATCCACAATTATGGTACAACGATCACATCATGGAGGAAGCATCTTCGATAAGCTTCAGGACAAGCCCCTATAACATGCAAGCATGGAAGCAACTTGTCTATTCACGAAATAAGAACACATAGAGAGCCACAACAACTTGAACAAACATAGCAACATCACAGGCCTCTACAAACAGTAGATGGCCGACATTCACCACTATGGCACCACTGAAGTTTGCTGAACTAGGCTCGACCGCCAAGCCAACCAGAGTTCAAACTAGGTCACGAGGACCGCTAGAAGAAAACGAGCAACAACAATCGGAGATCATCGATATCGATGAGATCCCATCTTTGGAGATACCACTAGTTAGCCTTACACCGATACTGGAAGAGAGTCAACAACCACAACTAGAGGAACCAAAAGAGGATATGCGAGCATAACCACAGGAACCTACGAATGAATAAGTGGAACCTCAACAGGAAGTGCTACCAGAAAGCCCCAAACCAGCCATTGAAGGCAACGACACGACACAGAATTGAGGATCAGAAGGGAAATCCGATGAGCCGCAGGTACCCATCCTAGATCAACAGATAGAATAGATCATTGGAACTACCTCAGCTTGGATAAAATGGATTATAGAACAACAAACGGGAATTGCTGGAAGGTCGTACCAAGCACCACAACAGGACGACAAAATTCTGATACTGAGCTCACCTTGTAAGAAACTAGTAGCAGAAATCGTTCTACCACGCATACCGGAGGGAGTATAGGTAGAACCACAACTACTGGTTCACATTGGGAAGCTCAAGTATTCCGACCTGTTGGCATGTTTTTAGACAGAGGCAGAGTATGTGTGTTTGTCATTGATGGAGAAGATCAGCACGATCAGATGGCGAAGATCAACATGATCAGGAGCGTAGCGATAATGGAAAGATCAATAGTGTAAGCTTAGAAGGAGGAAAACAGTCAAAGCACGACAAAGGTTTCGTTTCATAGTTTCGCAGATCGGGAAATCCAAAGGAAAGAGGTTCGAACTCGCGATATGCAAAATCACGATAACAATCCTGATCGTTGGAGTCATAGGACATGTGGCAAGCGATTGGAATTTCGCTAACTTGCACATTGGAGGAGTCAACAGAGCATGGTGTGGGAACTCATGATATGAGAGATCACGAAAAGATCTGGACCGTCGAATCATCGATATCGTGGACCATTGATCAGGCATGACAAAGGCCCGTGAAGTTGAGAAATCACGATAAGATCTTGACTGTTGATTCAAGAAGGACACGTGGTGAAATCGCGATAATATCTGGACCGTTGGTTCCATAGGACACATGGCGAAAGATCATCGTTTCACCGACTGGAAATTCAAAGGAGAGAAGTGCTCATTTGATTGGTGAGTGGTCATATCTCGTGGTCACATTGTTGAGAGTTGGAGAGCATAGCTAGAGAAGCCAAGCTCTATTTCAAAGTTTGTGACATGGAGAGTCGAGAGGACTCATCACATAATACCCGAGATGTGAAAGTGTGAAATGCGTTTTTGAATAAGGTTGTCATCATAGACAAAAGTTACATCTGCGGAAGATGGAGGAAGAAGATAGCGGTGTTAAGCTCCATCTCGGAGTCTCGGGGATCGTGAATTGGAGTATCGAGATCCTTCATCACAGGAATCGCGATATGCAAGATCGTGATGAGATCTGGACCGTCGGATCATTGGAGATCTCGACTATTGATCAGGCTTGATAAAGTTGATAAGTTCACGAAATACAAAGTGCCTTTTGGCGCAGCCTATGGTCAACACCAGTGGTCACGTGAGGGGAAGAATCCAGTGGTGCTAAGCTCCATCTCGGAGTTTCGGCGATCGCGACTTGGAGTGTTGAGAGCTTTCATCACAGGAATGCCGAGATGCGAAATCACGAAATTCAAATTCTGTTTAGTGCTCGGTCACAGCTAGTGGGCATATGAGATAAATGCGAAATCCTGTGGATTTAATCCAACGGNAGATTGCAGAAGCAGAGGGCGACAGAGACATGAAGGGACCACAAATAGAATCTGAAGTTATTTCTACACCGATCAAGGTAAAGAAAGTTAACATCGGTACAACGGAACATCCCAAAATGGCCAACATTGGAGACTACTGGGATGACCCAACAGTAGAAAATATTACATAACTATTGCACGGATACAACGACTTATTTCCTACAACCTTTAAGAGATGAAAGGTATAGCAGGAGAACTGGGAGAAATGAAAATACCTCTTAGACCCGAAGCGAGATCGACCAGACAAAGACCATATGGACTGAACCCTATATATAAAAAAAAAGTTAAAGAGGAGATTGACCGAATGCTCGAAGCCGACATAATCGAACCAATCGAGGAATCAGAGTGGATAAGCCTGATGGTCGTACATGACAAGAAACAAGGAAGAGGGATCAAGATATGCATCGAATTGAGGAAGTTGAATGATGCATGCATACATGACCCATTCCCTACACCGTTCACAAATGAAGTGCTAGAGAATGTGGGGGGACACGAAGCATACTCATTCACCGATGGATTCTCAAATACCATTAGATTAAGATAGCACAGGAGGATAGATGCAAGACCACATTCATGATAGAATGGGGATCTTACCAATTTATAGTCATGCCCTCTGGACTGAAGAATGCACCAACAATATTCTCCAAAGTGGTTATCACAACTTTCAAAGAATTCATCCACCAGTTTCTCAAAGTATATCTGGACGACTGGACAGTATATAGTCTATTGAAAAACCATGTAGAAGTCTTACGGTTGATGCTAGAGCGATGAAGATAGTGTCATATATCACTTAACATAAAGAAATGCATATTTGGAACACCGTTTGGGATACTATTGGGCCATATAGTATGAAAACAAGGGCTATTGGTTGATCTGACAAAGGTTGTCATCATCGTCAATTTACCAGTGCCGAAAATAGTTTGTTAGCTACGAGAAACGTTAGGACACACAGGATACTATCGAAAATTTATCAAAGGATATGCACAGATCATAGCACCAATGGAAAAACTGCTAAGGAAGGATACAAAGTACTAATGGAACGAGGAGTGTCAACATGGTCTGGATACCCTAAAAGAAAAGATGGTCACTGCACTGATATTAGTATTCCCGGAATGGGGAAAAGAATTCCATGTGCACATAGATACGTCAACGATAGCACTGGAAGTTATCTTAGTGCACCCAGGAGCAGGAGACTTGGATCACCCGATAGCATTTGCAAGCAGAAAACTATCTGAGTCAGAACATAATTATAACACAAAGAAAAGAGAAGGCCTAGCTATGGTTTACGCACTTCATAAGTTCAAACACTACTTACTGGGAAAACATTTTAAGATGTTTACATATCACTCAGCCCTAAAGTACCTAGTCAACAAGCCAGTGTTGGGCGGGAGAATATGCCGATGGTTATTTTTATTCCAGGAATTTGACTTCGAAGTAATTGTCAAACCAGGGAAACTAAATGCAGGCCCTGACCACCTATCACGGGTCACCAATGGAGAAGAACCAGCAAGCTTAGAAGACAAATTTCCGGATGTACAACTATTCTCAGTACAAATTGTTGATGACCACTTCGTAGAGAACATCCAGTATTTGAGCACATGTACCGCACCGCAAGAGTATACCACTGTGCAGAAAAAAAACCTGGTAGTTCACGCAGTCGACTATCAACTGATCGCAGGACATCTATATAAAATGGGCGCAGACAACATTTTACGAAGGTACGTGCTTGAGCACGAACGACCAAGGATTATATCAGAAGCCCACGAGGGATTGGCAAGAGGACATTATGCAGGAAAAGCTATTGCGTAGGACTATGGTGGCCAACAATCCATAGGGATTTGAAAGAATATTGTCAGGCATGTGATGCCTGTCAAAGGGTAGGCAAACCCAATAGAAGGGATGAGATGTTTTTACAACTGCAAGTGACACTACAAGAATTTGATAAATGGGCAATAGACTTTGTGGGACCTATTAACCCACCATCCAGAAGAACAAGGGCAAGATACATCATCACCGCGACGGAATACCTAACAAGATGGGTGGAAGTCGCACTAGTAAAGGACTATAGTGCAGAGACCACTGCACACTTTTTATTCGAACAAGTAATTACTTGGTTTGGGTGACCAAGAGTTCTGATGAGTGATAAAGGCACGCATTTCGTAAACAACACCATCCGCGCGATGCTCGAATAATTTGAAGCTCACCACCAAAAAAGCACATCGTATCACCCACAGGCGAATGGAACAGTAGAAGCCTTCAACAAAGTTCTAGAGAACGCATTAACAAATATCTGTAAGGTCAACAGAGACGACTGGGACCTCAAAGTACCAGCAGTAATATGGGCATATAGGATGACATGCAAGAAGTTGACAGGCCACACACCATTCAAACTCGTCTACGACCAAGAAGCGGTAGTACCATTGGAATTTTTAATACCTGACTTACACATAGCCGCTATCACACAAATGACAGAACGCGACACAATACAAGAAAGGTTACATCAGCTGTTAGAAATGGAGGAAGACCCAATCCTAGTAGGATTCCATCAACAAGTGCAGAAGGCTAGAGACAAAGCATGGCACAATTGACACATTAATAAGAATCCTTTCATGGAAGGAGATCTAGTATTTCTCTACGATAGCAAATCGTTTCAACACCTAGGAAAGATGAGAATGCATTGGCTAGGACCATACAAGGTCAAAACAGTAATAGACGGCGGATCCGTACAACTAAGAGATATAGCAGGCATAGGCCTCCTAGGAATGATCAACGGGAGCTGACTGAAGCTGTACAAGGACAATTGACCAGCCTCCGCACAGTGTAAAAAAAAAAAAACGAAAAAGCTGTGAAAAATCCATAGGATGATCAAATCACGAATGCAGTAAATGCAAGAGTAACGGTCACACACCTAAGACAAACGAGCCGAAAATGAAAAGTCGACAAAAGCAGGATGACAGGACAATACAAAGCAGAATTGAGGCACGACAAGGACTGATGGAATGCCACATTAAACACGCCAACTGGAAATGGCAAGAGAAGTGTAATGACAAGTACGAAACTACCACACATGCATTGAATCCACAATTATGGTACAACAATCACATCATGGAGGAAGCATCTTCGATAAGCTTCAGGACAAGCCCCTATAACATGCAAGCATGGAAGCAACTTGTCTATTCACGAAATAAGAACACAGAAAGAGCCACAAAAAATCGAACAAACATAGAAACATCACAGGCCTCTACAAACAGCAGATGACCGACATTCACCACTATGGCACCACCGAAGTTTGTTGAACTAGGCTCGACCGCCAAGCCAACCAGAGTTCAAACTAGGTCATGAGGACCGCTGGAAGAAAATGAGCAACAACAATCAGAGATCATCGATATCGATGAGATCCCATCCCTGGAGATACCACCGGTGAGCCTTACACCGATACTGGAAGAGAGTCAGCAACCACAACTAGAGGAACCAAAAGAGGATATGCGAGCATAACCACGGGAACCTACGAATGAATAAGTGGAACCTCAACAGGAAGTGCTACCAGAAATCCCCAAACCAGCCATGGAAGGCAACGACACGACACAGAATCGAGGATCAGAAGGGAAATCCGATGAGCCGTAGGTACCCATCCTGTATCAACAGATATAATAGATCGTTGGAACTACCTCGGCTTGGCTAGAATGTCTTATAGGACAACAAACGGGAATTGCTGGAAGGTCGTACCAAGCACCACAACAGGACGACAAAATTATGATACTGAGCTCACCTTGTAAGAAACTAGTAGCAGAAATCGTTCTACCACACATACCGGAGGGAGTACAGGTAGAACCACAACTAATGGTTCACGTTGGGAAGCTCAAGTATTCCGACCTGTTGGCATGTTTTTAGACAGAGGCAGAGTATGTGTGTTTGTCATTGATGGCGAAGATCAACATGATCATATGGTGAAGATCAACATGATCAGGAGCGTAGCGATAATGGCAAGATCAATAGTGTAAGCTTAGAAGGAGGAAAACAGTCAAAGAACGACAAAGGTTTCGTTTCAGAGTTTCGCAGATCGAGAAATCCAAAGGAAAGAGGTTCGAACTCGCGATATGCAAAATCACGATAACAATCCTGATCGTTGGAGTCATAGGACACGTGGCAAGCGATTGGAATTTCGCTAACTTGCACATTGGAGGAGTCAATAGAGCATGGTGTGGGAACTCGTGATATGAGAGATCACGAAAAGATCTGGACCGTCGAATCATCGAGATCGTGGACCATTGATCAGGCGTGACGAAGGCCCGTGAAGTTGATAAATCGTGATAATATCTTGACTGTTGATTCAAGGACACGTGGTGAAATCACGATAAT
This sequence comes from Picea glauca, assembly GCA_000966675.3. Lineage (NCBI taxonomy): Eukaryota > Viridiplantae > Streptophyta > Pinopsida > Pinales > Pinaceae > Picea > Picea glauca. The sequence continues at coordinate 55,176 of JZKD02S1809578.1, read as the reverse complement.
ATCTAGGACACATGGCGAAAGATCATCGTTTCACCGACTGGAAATTCAAAGGAGAGAAGTGCTCATTTGATTGGTGAGTGGTCATATCTCGTGGTCACATTGTTGAGAGCTGGAGAGC
>JZKD02S1809577.1:613871-627846 GCA_000966675.3 Picea glauca | reverse complement strand
AGTGGCTTCAAAATTAGAAGGTCTTGTTTGCCTGGTGATTGCTTCCTAGATTTTGTTTACTAGCGCGTGTTGTTTGTTTCTCGAAGTTGACCATAGGATTTTCTTCGCGAAGTTTTTCACTCATTTACAATAGCTCCTCCACGTCGTTCACGTAGAATGCAGGGTTTATCTCCAGAGCATATGGAAGGTTCACAACCCTTGACCACAACCACACTTGGAGGCTCTCCGACACAGAGTGAAGTCCCAGTTGTTATCACACCTTAAGTGGAACGAACTGACTCTCTTGAACGTTTTGGAATTACAAATACTCGAGAGGATTTTCGACTTCCTAGTAATTCTCAGCGCCCTTTTAGACGACTGAATTCTTCCAGAGAACTAGTTGTTATCTCTTCTAGATCACCCATTGGGCCTTTTCCCGGGGTAGAAGGCCAAGATCCGTTTTGGTCTGCAGGTGATTTCCACAGGACCCTTTTTAGTCCGGGTTCACTTGTGGTCTCCGAAATCCGCCCTCTGGTGTTTTTTGAGATGGAGACTGTACCATTAACTACCACTTATCACTTTACTCTCCCTGCCAAAATGACCCATCTTGTAGCTACTATGGGTGTCCCAACTGAGTTCACTATAGCTGGTCTTGCTCCTATAAACACCCAGCGAATGCCCAATGTCACTCCGACACTATCGCCCGGGTACCATGTGTTGAATGCTTTGTTAAATGATTCTGTTCCAACACCTACGCAAACCCCATCTGGTACTCCTGGTGGTCCTTCTTTTCCTGGGCACCCTATTCCCGGTTTTATTCTGACACTCCCTCAATTTCCTTTTGGAAATCCTAATCCTAGTGGCACTATACCATCCATTGCACCAAACTTGCAGACTCCCGTTGGTGGACAAGGTGGTACACTTCAACTTCCTCTTACTGGACAATTTCCAAATACTACGCAACCTTCGCTTGTGACACAACATCCGGTTGGAACTCCACCTACGATAGGGGGACCAACCCCACCTTTTGGAAAAAATATACCTCTTGCTTTCCTCAAAAATCTTCCTCAAACATCTGGGGGGCAACAACCTGTCCCTACTATAGGCCAACCATATCTAGGTATACCCAATCCTATCTGGGGTACGAATGTTCAAGCTCATGTCCCCACTCAAGGTTACAATTCCTCGAGTTACTATTCTCTCCATCCACCATCGAATAATGTGCAGACTGCTTACGGTCCTACTGGTTTGCCCATAGGGCTTCCACCCCAAATCCAACAATACCCACAAGTGAATCGACAGTTACCTTTTCTTGCTACTTTGGATTTGCCAGATTTGTCTAGGATTTTGAATGATCCCATTCGTCACTCTCCCCAATGGCCTGTTATTCCAACCAAGCTTCCATCAGACATTCCCAAATTTGATGGAAAAGTAGGAGAGGACCCAAACAATCACGTTATGAGTTTTCACTTATGGTGTTCGTCCAACTCATTGATGGATGACTCTATTCATTTATGTCTTTTTCAACGAACCCTTACCGGTTCTGCTGCAAAGTGGTATATTGAATTTCCACGAGGTTTCTTCTCTGATTTCAACACTCTGGCTATGGCTTTCCTTACACATTACCAGTTACCGATCCGTTATGATACCGGTACTGAGATTTTGACTTCCTTCAAACAGACTAAAGGCACTCATATATCTGATCATATTCATGAGTGGTGAAGGAGACGACGTCTCATTAAACTTGAGCTTCCTGATCAGTTACTGGCAGAATGGTTTACAAAATCCTTTGTGAATGAAATTGGTAAGGACATTTCCATGGGTGGCGTTGTCACAGAGGAGAAGGCTATAAGTTGTGCTCAATATCTTGATCTCGTTTATTCCCAAACGAGAACACTTTACGATTTGCTACCTAAATTACCTCGTCCTGGTACTTCCAGCACTTCAACTGCTCCAGCTACCTCACATGCAACTGACGGTGTGATTGCTACTTCCCAAGCCCCTTCACATTTTGTTTCAAGCACAACCCCTAAATCTGCTTCTTCTAATGTTCAAAATTCTCAGTCTCCTGCCACTCCTACCGGAAAAACTTCTGAGGTAAACACTGTTCAATCTACCCCAGCCGGTAAAAACAAATCTAAAAAGGGGAGAGGTAAGAATAAGGAGGGAAAAAATAATAATCAAACAGAGCAACCTAAAACCACTCTTGTTGAAGATTGGGATAAGTGCAAACCACGATACCCTTGCCTTATCTGTGGTGACGATCACTACACAAAGGATTGTCCACGACGTGTCGAGGTCACGAAGTTCCTTCAAGGAGCACCCAAACCATCTACATCGGCTGTCTTGTCCCAAACCTTCCCGTCTCAACAACAGGCTCAGTTGGTCATTCAAGACCAACCCTCCTCTTCTACAACATCATATGTTCTGATCTGTACTGGTGATTCTAAGAAGAATAACGTTGCACTCACGACTAGAGCCAAAGATTATACTCCATCTAAGGAGAAGGTTGGCGATTTACCTCCTGCTTTGGTACAACCATCTCCAACGACTCCACCTACTAATGGTCCTCTTCATCTCGAACGATTGAGCCTTGATACAGTTATGTGACCACCCCCAAAAGGTGTCGTTCGAAAATCGGCTTTCAATCGTCATGGTCGTGCAGCCCAGAACTACAACATTGTTGAAGATCTAGCCCAGGCACCTTCAGCAATGTCATCCCTTGAAGTCCTTCAGTCTTGTCCTGCACAACGGAAGGCACTGTTGAAAGCTATAGGTGGAATTGACCCGACAGATACAAATTTAATAGTCTTTGACTTGGAAGATCACATTCCAAGGTTACCCCCTCAACTCGCGTTTCAAATTCAAGTTGTTGTCTCGGACAAGAACATTTGTCGAACTGTTATCGACGAGGGTGCCTCAACATGTGTAATGTCTTTTGCTTATTGAAAATCCATTGGCTCTCCTCCCTTGAATGAATCACAAAATACTCTTAAAGCCTTCAATGGCTCTGGTTATAAGCCTTACGGTGTTCTTCCTTCGTTACCCATTACACTAGAAGGTAAGACGGTCCAAGTTGAAGTGGAAGTCTTTGACACTCCTCTTGATATAATATTTTACTTGGCCATAGATGGATCGATTCCATGTGTGCCGTTATGTCAACACTTTTCCGTGTAGTACGTTTCCCTCATCAAGGAAAGGTTGTTACCATTGACCAACTTGCCTTTTTCAATTCTGATACACGTACTGGCAACGTGCCATTTATTGCTAAAACCCCACCGGGTTATGAGAACGTCGGTGTAGGCCTTTTAAAGGACTCCTCGTTAATGGGTACTTTTCCCATTCCACCGCCCGATGTTCCGCGCCCGTCAGTTGCTTCTATCAACATGATTTCCAGCGTGCCTCACGAACTTCCTGTGTCTTCTGACCCTTGGATAGTCCTTGATCCTGGAGATCATATTCGTTTCGACGACGCAATGCCGTTAAGTCCAGTTGAGTCTGCTTATCAAGCCATTTTATCGGAAACACCTTCTACCCTTTCTCTAGATGAGTTGTCTCCCGATCATTTTCATGTTATTTTCCCCACTGATGAGATGATCATGTTCGTCATGGAGGACACACCTTGGGACAATGGGATCATTGTTCCATACTCTTTCTGGAACAACACACTCTTGAGAACTACCAACGGATTTCGACTCCGTCAACCATTTTTGTCATTTCAACCATTCTCGGGTCAGCACATGATGTGTTTGCCGAAGGGAACCTCAGTAATCTCTCGCCCACGATTCCCATTGACATATCTATTAAACTTGGGATTGTTGAACATGTCCATATTGGTGCTTCATGTTCCACTGATGAAATCGTCACATATACATCTATGTTCAAAGAATTTCATGACATCTTTGCTTGGAGCTACAAAGAGATGCCAGGTATCGACCCTGCTATTGTTGTCCATGAGATAAAGACATACCTCAGAGCTAAACCTGTCCGGCAATGCCTTCGTCCAGTTCACCCACGTAAGGTAGCTGCTATCAAGCTCGAAGTTGAATTTTTTTTGAAAGCCGGCTTTATTTATCTGGTGGCTCTTACAGAATGGGTTTCCAATCCTGTCCCAATTGACAAGAAAGACGACAGTATTTGTGTATGTGTTGATTATAGGGATATTAACAAAGCTTGTCCCAAGGACAATTTTCCTACCCCCTTCATCGATCAGATTGTCGATGACTGTGCCGGAAGTGAAATCTTCTCCCTCATGGATGGTTTCTCTGGCTATAATCAAATTAACATTGCTATCGAGGACCAACATAAAAATGCTTTTATCTGTCCTTGGGGTACCTTTGCCTATTGGAAACTCCCTTTCGGACTTAAGAATGCGGGAACAACTTTTCAACGAGCTATGTCGTATGATTTTCATGATATAAAGCATATCGTTCAACCCTATTTGGACGATTTACTAGCTCATTCTATGCACAAAGTCGATCACCCTGCCCACCTCAGAGCCATTTTCGTTCGCTGTCGGTTCTATCGTATATGTTTAAATCCTCATAAATGCATTTTTTGCGTGGAATCCAACTGTCTTCTAGGTTTTATTGTTTCGCGTAAAGGGATCCGGGTGGATCCTATTAAGGTTGAGGCGATTCTTAATCTCCCTCCTCCTTCTACACTGCGCCAGTTGCAAAGTTTGCAGGGGAAAGAAAAATTTCTTTGTCGTTTTATACCTAATTACGCCGAGATCACTCGTGGTTTTACGCGGCTACTAAAGAAAGATTTCGAGTTCGTCTGGGATACCATTGCTAACAATGCTTTTGAAGCTTTGAAGTTGTCTCTCACTCGAGCTCCACTTCTCTTTCCTCCCAATTACAGTCGTGATTATTTCCTTTATCTTGCTACCTCGGAGTACACTATTGGCATGGTTCTTGTCCAAGAGGACGAAGCGCACGACGAACATGTTGTTTACTACTTGAGTTGAAGTCTCACACCAACTGAAATCAAGTATCAACATGTTGAAAAACTAGCCTTGGCTGTCGTTCAAGCCGTTCAACGCTTTCGACACTATATCCTCTCACGTAAGACTACGATGATTTCTCATTGCAACCCTATGCAACATATTTTGACACGTCAATTGCTAGGGGGAAAATACTCCAAATGGATAGTGATACTCCAGGAGTTTGACTTGGAATTCGATCACGCCAAGTCTAAGAAGTCATTAGTTTTTGCTGAGTTGATATGTGATTTTCCTCATTCTACAACGAAAAATGTAGCAGTAGATTCATTACCTGATGAATCTCTTTTCCTTATTAGAACTGATGATCTTTGGTATGGAGATATCATTATATATCTTCAAACCCAGACTTTCCGACTTGCTTTGTCTAGTCCTGAATGACGTCGCATACACTATCAAGCGCGTCAATACATTATCCTCGGGGATACTCTTTATCGTCGGGGAATTGACTCTGTTTTTCGACGTTGTTTAACATTCGACGAAGCCGAGAAATCTCTGAATGAATGCCATTCCGGAGCATGTGGTGGTCATATGTCTGGGTATGCTACTGCCCAGAAGATCTTACGCGCAGGGTATTTTTGGCCTTCTTTGTTTAACGACTATATTACTATTGTTCAGAAATGCCATGCCTGCCAGACCTACAATCAAAAAATTTGGTCACATCCTGCTCCTCTTCACCCTGTGGTCTCAGTTGGTCCTTTTGCGAAATGGGGCATTGATTTCATGAGATGTCACCCTCACTCGGCCGGGGGGCATGGTTACATCATAGTAGCCGTTGATTATTTTACGAAATGGGCCGAGGTGATGCCGACATTCGATAATACTGGAAAGACCACAACCTTGTTTCTTTTTAACCATGTGATAACTCGTTTTGGTGTTCCCCAAGCTATCGTCACTGATCACGGTAGTCACTTTAGGAATTTTATGATGTCGGAACTTACGAAAAAGTTGGGTCTTCGTCATGATAACTCAACGCCCTATTATCCACAAGCTAATGGTTAGGTCGAAGCAATCAACAAAGTTCTAATAACTATGCTCCGACGGATGATAGGAATTCATAAAACAGGTTGGCACACAATGTTGTTCTTGGCATTGTGGGCATACTGGACATCTGTCAAATCCGCTACTGGGTTTATGCCTTTTCGATTAGTATATGGTGTGGAAGCCATTCTTCCTATAGAATGCGAGATACCCTCTCTGAAGCTAGCTGTGGAACTCTTACCCAACACTTCTGCTGAAGAAGAGCGTCTATTGTATCTAACGCGATTAGACGAAACTCGATGTGACGCCACTCTGGTAATAGAAGCCCAGAAAAAACGTGTCAAGACATAATATGACAAGCATGTCAAGCCTCGAATTTTCTCTAAAGGTGATCTTGTTCTTCTCTATGAAAAGGATGGAGATGTGTTAGGAGCTGGGAAATTCAAACCAATGTGGCGAGGTCCTTATATTGTTCACCGATTTTTGGAAAAAGGAGCATATGAGCTGGTAGGTTATGATGGTATCCCTTTGAGTGAACCCAGGAATGGGTTGTACTTGAAGAATTACTATGCATAAATCATTTGTGCACAAGTACCTATATTTTAATGTATCATACTTTGTGTGTGTTACTATAGTTTTCTTTTGTCGTTATCTGGTCTCTGTCCTTATGTGACGTTGTGCTTGATTTCCAGATGTCGGAGTTTTCACTACCCTATATTGGCTTCGCTGATGGCGCTAGCCGTAGTACTCGGAACCTTGCGTCCACTACGTGGGCAATTTATGCCCCAACAAAAGAACTTGTATCTTTACGAGGTGTGTGCCTCGGTCGTGCAACCAACAACATTGCAGAGTATAGCGCAGTTATTGAATTATTGGTTGATTCTATCTCGCTTAGAATTCGTCATTTGGTTGTGCGACTTGACTCGCAGCTTGTAGTACCACAACTAAGTAATTTCTACTCTATTCGAAGTCCTACTTTATTACGGGTGTATTTGCGAATTCGCCTCTTGGAACGTTATTTTGATCACATTGAATATCAGTATATTCCTATATGTCTTAATACATTAACAGATGAATTGGCTAATTATGTATTGGACAGACATTTGAACCATTTATAAATCAAACAAATTGAAATTCACACAATATAAATTAAACTGGTAGACGCCATCTGTATATATAACGATCAAAAGAGTTTTTTACAAAAAGTTTGTCCCAAGACCAAAATGTCAAAATTTGAAGCTTATATCTTCTACAAAGTGACGTCATGGATGACGTTCATGGTAACACACAACTGCCCTAGCAACCCTACGGAGCAGTCGACTCATAGCTGTTGATACCCCTACAATATGACACTGATCACGTCATGGAACCTCTTCCAGAGTCATGTCTGGAATGTCTGCAGTAAGGCCCTCTAGATTCTGTTCCACTACTTGATAATCTTCAGCATAATGTGGTGCTTCCGCTACCTCTCCTCATCGTTGGATGGGAGAAATGTCGGAAGGTCTATAAGGTCCAACATCTGTGTTATCAACAAACTATTTTGTATTAGTCTTTGGATGAATATATAAAAACAAAAACATTTGAATATGATAAAAATTCACAAAAACATTTGAAAAGAAAAAAATGCGTGTACTTCTTACCAAGGTCACCCCACTGAGTATCCTCTGGCAGTGATAAATCCGGATCTCCTCGAAAATCCAACCCAGTATAAGTGTAGTCATCAACCATCATTTTCCTTTTTTCCTCTCAGCCTCGGGAATGCAGTATTGATTGCAGTACTCACTCATCTTTAGCCCACCACCTCTACTACCGATCAAGCTGACATAGTATCTGCGTCGGAACAATCCAGTCAAAAAGTATATGTCCTCAATGTATATGGACAATGTGTGAGATCCCACATGAAAAACCTGTTGATCTGGGTCCCACATATGCACCAAATACTCTAATAGTCTGACTTGGGCCCTCATGCCTGGGATACGAAAGTATTTTAAAAGCCCACAATCTCTCAAAGCGGCTATGGTAGGTGGATGGTTTTCGGCCATTGCATTATCCTCTTCATGTTCCCTTTCACGCCACTCAAGTACCATGGTGATGGCCGATTATCTGCACAAGGAACACAATAAGAGAATTAATAACATTTTTCATGCTTTGGAAATTTTTCTTTGGGTTAAAATTTGAAATTTTTTTTGGGCTTTGCGGTTCTCACAGGTGACCCATGGACACAGTGAGAGAACCTCGCAGGTGGCTTAAGGCTCACCTATGAGAATGCCTCATTCTTGCAGGCCCCGTATGGCCCGCCTGCAAGAATTGCAGCGCGCTTGTAGGGTTTGAAAACTCAACTAAAAACTAAACTTTTAACCAATGAAATCACAAATTTCAACCATGAAAATGTCAAGGATGAAGAGCTTACCTTAATGTCGCAGACGAATCGCTGAATGGTCTCTTGTAGCTCCCACAAATTGACTCCAAACTCGGAGGGTAAAAGAGTGGTTTTTGGAGCTCAATGTGGAAATGTAAAATGATGTGGTAAAAAAGAGTATTTATTCATTTTATTTACTTTTACTATGTCATTTTGGGTTTTCTATGTTTATTCATCGATTAACCCTAATCACTAATGTTATGATGAGTGTAACTCTTGCAGGTGTGATGACTTGAATGATCAAATATCAGGATATGGACATAGTTTTTATTTTTACATCGTGTGTTTCAATTGTTTTTTATGGTTTTTACATAAAACCTCGAGCGTCGTTTTTGTCTGTTCTTGCATTCGTAAATACATGAGAACATGGTCGAGCATACTTTTATTACTTTTTCGGAATCAACAAGGTTATACAAAAAAGGAACCCCCCCTGGAGTCCTCTTTAAGCTCTTTTCAGACTCTCTAAACATGAAGAGATCGCCGAACGACCTTGCTATTTTCAAGCTCACTAAAGTATTTGAAGTAAGCGTCTGGTGAGGGATAATTTATCTCTTTTTCGATCTTATCCAGACTATTTTACGAAAAAGGAACTGAGAGAGTTCTCTTTTAAGTGTTTTTCCAAACTCTATAATCTTGAAAAACCTTCGAGTTTTCTATCTCTGGACTCGTTAAACAAACATTGATAGACCCGTGATGGGACCGAACCACTCATTCTTAGGGTTTGTTAAACATACTCCGAGGGAATCGTCCAAAGGATGAGCTTACATTAACAAGCATATGTTATCTTCCTCAAGCTTGCGTAAAAATAAAGAGGTACTCGCCAAAACTGGTGGGGGAAAGTTTGGGAAAGGGATATGTTTTCATCTTCGTATTGATTGGCAGTAAGTGTCTCTCTTGAACATGACACCCCCTATTCATCGTATTTGAATCCGGTTTGGGAAATCCATTTGTCTCTCATTTGATTTGCTACAAGGTCATTCCCTGTGTCATCTTTGAGTCAATGCTGCCAAATCATTGGTCTTGTCGTTCATATGTTCAAGAGAAGTCCATCTGAAACCTATATTGAGTCGTCCATCTGCAGTTATCCATTCTCTCCGTGTCGGCCTTCCCTGTGTCCGGTCCAATTTTCAAAATGATCTGTTTCACCTTCAAACTTTGTTACTCATTTTGTGTCTTTGACGGGGGATACATCAAGGCCCTCCTGTGACGAGTTTTGTTCCGTCGACTTCAGCTCATTATCCGGAATCAAGACTTAGAAATTATTTAGTACCTTGGAACTTGCATGCCTCAATGGCAGGTTTCCTCGCTTTCGACAGTGGGTTTACATCATTGACCCCTGATTGAAAGATTCCATCAGATGTTCGACACCAACTCATTTATTCACACTCAATGGATTGTACTATGGTACCTTGGGAGTCATTGACATCAAGGGTGATTTCCCTTGCACTTGTTAACGGTTTCATCAATGACCGGTAATCAAGTGGTTTCTACCATGTTCGACTTCAACACATGTAATCACATGGTTAGATTCGTACTGTGGGTGACAAAATTGAAGACCCTGGATATCATCTTTGCAATCTAGGTTGCGATGGAGTATGTATAATTTGTGAAACATAGATCCACTGTGTATGTCTCGTGGCTATGTCATCTTGATTTAAAATTTCTCGCATAGATCCACAGTGTATTCCAGTGGCTATGCTATATTTTGACGACATGGATCCACATTGTATGATTGGTGGCCATGACCCATGTCTATAATGTCATCAGTCTCTAATCTGAGTATGGGAATGCCTACCTCAGAATTGGTATGTATGATATTCTGCAGATGCTTGGTTGTTTGCAGGTTTCCAATTAGATGTGCTCCTAGTTCTTGACACACACATGCAACTTACAAAGTCTATCAGCTGTCACTGGTTCCAACCTCATACTTTGGGGGGAATTCTGTTACCCATGATTTTGGTCATCATGATGATGTATTGATGATGGTGTATTCAGGCCCTTCATTAGAACTTTCTCCTGAGAAATGTTACCTTCATCTCTTTCCAGAAATCACATTTTTGGGGACTATTCGTAGGCTGCTAGTATATTTTCCTGCGAGAATGCATGATTCTCGCAGGCTGCCTTAAGCTAGGGTGCGAGAAGTTCGCACTGTGTTGAAATTATAGGGTGCGAACTCTTTCTTAAGAAAAGAAAAATATGAATTCTCGAAGCTTCTAGAAGGGAATCTTCTAGAAGGATGAGATGGCATTCGAATGGTTATCCTAGTACTGGATTCCCTGATATTTTGGGATCATTCTTATCCAAGTAACCAATTCATTCTCTCCTATATATTGAGTGAATTCTCATGGAAAAGGTTAAGAAAACAAGGTTAAGAAATATTCATTGGAGAATTGGTGAAAGACTGTGTGAAGGACTGATGCTACAACAGCTAAGAACTCCAGCAAGTTTATGAAAGGTGGTTGATCTTCTTCATGCAAGTGAGCAAGTGTGTGTGTCGGAGATAAGGGCCATCGAAAGGAAGTTTGAAACATCAAGGATCAGGTTTTAATCTTTACTTTCCATCAATATGATACAGTAATATGTCCCTTTCCCATAAAGCTAATTCCACTTTATTGTATAACTCCTTGATCATATACATAGATTAACTGTTGAATAGATTGTGCTTTCTTCACTTCGGTTGGTTTGTATTGTTTTGGTATTGACTATACGAAAGAACTGAAGCGAAGCAGGAGCAACAAAGACCATAGGAAGTGATTATAAGGTATGTAACTTGTTCTTTCCTCCTAGTTCATTCAATAGTCAAAATCTAGGGAAAGAGTATTATTCTGTCTTGCTTTGTTCTAGATCCAGGTGGATCTAGGGAGATCGGTTTGTGTCCACACTTACGGATTTATCAAATAGCAGGGGGAGACACTTAGAGGGACTGAATAATTTTGAAATTAGGGGGGGATGCTGAGGAGGGGTGTAGTGAGAAAACGAGAAGCACCAAGAGTTGAGGAGTGACAACTCACCTAGGTCGATGGGGAAATTTTCCTTGGTCCATAATTGTAGCTAAAGAGTTTCCTGGAGATGCAGGAGGATTGTGTTCTAGAGGAGGGTGGGAGGAGAGGGATAGGAATGAAAGATTATTTTATTCCTCTCTTTCCATAGTTTCCAAACTATAAAGCCTGGTAAGAGTTGCTAGGTTCTGTTTAGGATAGGACTTTTGAAGGAGCTAGAGCCCCAGTCCCGGATGGTGCTTATGATGTTGTTTTTAACTCGTTTGGTTCTTCTCATGAACAAAGTGGTCCGGTTCCAAATATTCTCACTGAATGGACAATTGTTTAGGAGGTTCTCCATGGTTAGTGCCTGGATATGGAAGAGATGGAAAATCGAGGGGCCAATGAAACCTTGTCTTTGAAAATTGTCCCAGGTTAAGATCTTGTTCTGGAGTAGAAGCCAGAGGAATGTAGATATTTTGGGCCAGAGTTTTGATTTCCATATTGTTGTCCAGATGCTATATTTCTGAAGATTGTGTAATTTCTCCTGAAGAGTGTATCCCTCCTTGAGAGTCAAGCTTCCATGAGGTGTGTATCCCCATCTAAGAATGTATTATTCTGTGTTTTTCCATATTCGCCTTTGGGTTGTAGCTTGTTTCCATTGCTCCAGGTCATAGTCCATTGCCACTTGGAGTTCCTAATGAGTAGATTTCCATCTTCGCCAGGGAGAGCTACTTAGGGTATCTGTCCACAAATCTGCTACTTTGAGAGTGGCAAGATCTTGAATGTGATTTTCGTAGGATTATATATTTTCTTCCAATTCAAGGGGTGGCATTTGCTGCTAGGAATCCGTCCATAATAGGGCATTCTGCCCATTGCGAACTTCCCAAAAAGCATGTTCCTGTATGAGCGGTCGATTTTTCTAGGATGCATTCTAGATGTTGGAGCTCTGAATTTGCTCCTGCATTCTTATAAGTTGACTTTGGTGTGTATTTGGGGCATATTTTCATTTCCAGAGTTTTGCCCAGATATTTGTTGGTTTTTTGAGCCATATCCACCAAATTCTTTCTCCCATGGTGCTATTTAATTTTCCAGGGTCCTGGAGGCCCAGACCACCTAAAGATTTGGGCTTGCAGACTTTGTCCCAGCTGACTAGGGCCCATTTTTTGTTCGGGTTGTGTCCATGCCATAAAACGTTTCTTTGCAGATTCCTTATTTTCTTTATCACTGATTGGGGGGCAGCTAGGGCTAAGAAGAGGTAAGTTGGGATGGCTTGGAGGACTGACTTTAAGAGAATGATTCTGGCTGGAAGATTGAGAGAGAGAAAGGTCTAGTTTCTAAGACGGTTGGTGATGGAGAGTAGGAGAGAGTCCCATGATATGTTTTTGGATACTGAGTCAGAAAGAGGGAGTACCAGGTAGTGAGAGGGAAGAGTGCAGACATAGGTATTCAAAAGTTGAGAAAGGTGTTGTTGGATTTCCACAGGAGTATTAAAAAAGAAGAGTTGTGATTTGGCTAGATTAAAGGTGGTGCCAGAGGCTTTCTTGAAATCGAAGAGGATGGAGCTTATTTTAATTTCTTCTTACGCGGTGGGGGTGTTCATTAGCAGCGTGTCATTGAAAAATTGACTATGGGAGGTTGTTGGTTGTAACCCGTGAAGAGGGAGGCCTTGGAGGGATCCATTTTGAATTGACGCCTTGATATAGCATCCTAGGCCTTCAGCCATTATGAAAAAAATGAAAGGGGAGAGAGGGTCACCTTGCCTTATTCCTTTTGAGGGGGAGAAGGGGTGAGAGGGGACACCATTGACGAGGATTGAGAAAAAGGTTCAGGAAATGAGGTTCATTATCTAAGAGACCCAATCCTTGTTGAAACCAAAAGCCGATAGAAGTGCTTTCATGTATTGCTAGCGTAATTTGTCAAAAGCGTTTGAAAGATCAAGCTTTAGAAGCATACCTGGAGTACGAATTTTTTTGAGCGAGTGAATGATTTCATGGACAAGTATGACACTATCTATGATTTGCCTTCCTTCGACATATCCTAATTTCTCCTTGGAGATGATGAAGGGTAGAATTGGCTTGATTCTTAGAGCTATGACCTTGGAAATGATTTTGTAGATCACGTTGCAAAGAGCTATGGGTCTGAAGTTCTTCGGATTTGTGACTCTTTCTTCTTTGGGTATTAGGGTGAGGAAAGTGGCATTTAGTGATGGAATAACTTTGCGTGAGCTGCGTGATTCCTCCACCAGTTTCCACACTTCCTCCCTTAACATTGGCCAACACGAGTGGAAGAAGTATGTTGTGAAACCATATGGACCTGCAGCCTTGCCTTTGGGTAACTCCTCAATATCCTAATCCACTTCTGCTTGCGTTATTGGTGTCATGAGAGCCTCATTATGTTCCTGGGTGATTATAGTTGGGATATTTTGGGTCACCCGCTCTATTGTTGAGGTGCAATCCACCTTGGGTTCTGAGAAGAGATCCTTATAGAACTCTGTCAGCTCGTGCTTTATTTCATGATGAGTTAACATGGTGTTTCCTTGTGACATAGTAAGAAAGATTACTAGTGTAGTAGATTAGTTATTATGTGGTCCAACTATATATATATATATATATA
>JZKD02S1809577.1:580152-603571 GCA_000966675.3 Picea glauca | reverse complement strand
CACACTCAATGATATTGGTAATAATTTAAGGGGGGCTTAATAATTTTAAATTGTTTAATTAAAATGCTTTACGTATGCGGGAGAGGATAAGGCATTAAAGGAAGGGATAAGATATCAATGAAGGGGGGATAAGGCATTAAAGAATGGGATAAGAAATTAATAAGGGGGAGATAAGGAAATTAATGAGGGGGAAGAGTCGGTGAAAGAGGGATAAGGAAGGGAAGGAGTTGGAAGGGAGATTATTCTATGGGAGTTGGGGATGGATTTTGGGAGCTCTGAGTATTGCAGAGAGGGAGGTGAAATTTTGTGAGTGGCATTGACACAGTGCACCGGAGTTGCTGGGGGTTTTGGGCACGGAGGCTAGGATATCCGTTGATATCCTGGAGCTAGGGAGCTACCTAGTTGGCAGGGAGGAACGGTTTTGGGCAGTGTTCATAAGCGATCAAGGAGGCAAGCTGCAGACAACAGGAGGGATAATAGCATCAGGTTCAGGTATTTACCAAGAATTATGCATTGTTTTTGTATTAAATTGTTATTAAATTTTATTATTATGATGAATTTGATTGCGAATGTGCTAAATGAAGTAACTCTTAAATTTTACTACTCTGTTGTAAATTAAATGGTTGTTTATTTAGTTTGGCTCTTACACTTGTCTCGCCAACCTCCGATCGCCGAAACACCGATTTGCTGATGGGAGCTTATTGGCCTTGAATTTGGCCTTAGTCACCGTGCAATGTGACCACGCGCCTTGATGTTAAAGCGCTACGGGATTTTCCGGTTCTTTGTCTTTCAATTTGCCGAAATGCCGAGATTTGCCTTTGGACAATTCAACAGTCGAGATCTTCCTGTGATCTGACGACCCAGATCTTATGACCAGAACTCATAAGACCGCAGTCAAACCTCTTATCAGGATTCGGGGTTTCGAAGGTCGAAATGTATTGAACCTCTTGTCCACGAAATCCTCGATTTCCTGATTCTCGATTTCACGATGGATGACCTTTCCTTTTGGGAAATTTCCCGATTGCTTTGATCTCCTCCACGCGTCCTCCTATATTGGACGATCCTGAATTCTTCTCGCGAATTCCCGATTTGATATCTTTGGGACGTCTCGTCTCCAAGATCCGTGAAACGCCGAACCCCGGTGTGCCGATTAGTTCTCCCGATCTCGCCTACGTGTCTCCTCAAAATGGACGGCTCCGATCGTTTACGGGGTTTTCACCATAAAGAAACCCGATCCCTTGTCCTCAGGATTCACGATTTACCGAATCCCGATGTGCCGATGGACTCTCCCCTTTCGGGACTTTTCCGGAGCCCTCGGATTACGCCACGCATCCCCTCAAGATGGATTGTCCTCGTCGTTTCGCGATTTCGCGACTTGCGACTCCAAATTCCCTGTCAACTGAGAACCCCAATTGCCGAGATGCCGACAATTTCCTCGATGTCCGCCACGTATCAAAACAAATGGACGGTTGTGATCTTATCACTATTTTGTGAATCGTGATTTCGCGACTTTCGCCGTGGAGTGTCTTTCGTAAACAAGACCTCCGATATCCCGAACTCCGAAATGTCGATGGAGTGATGGCTTGGATCTGCTGCCACCTGTCCTCTGAGATGGACGACTCACAATCCTCTCGGGATTTCGCGATACGTGATGTCGGGATTTTGCATATCGGGGTTTTGGAGAGTAGTCTCCTTCGCTCGTCCAACTCCCAATCCCCGATTTTGTGATGGGATAAGATCGACGGCTCACGATCTATCTCGATCCAACGGTCCAGAATGACTCGTGATTTCGCGATTCGCGAATTCTCACGCCAGTCTTCTGACCTTTACACCTTGCAAGTCAGTGAAATGTCGAGATCTCGCCACGTGTCTCTTGATGGACGATCTAGATGATGTCAGGATTTCGTGACTTCACAAGTCAGAAATTTCTCCTGTGCGCTCCAGAGGACTAAACCTTGTGCGCTTTCTCGTTGATCCAACGACTATCGGTCCTCTGCGCAAGATTTAACTGCTGAAACTCTTTCGCCTTTTCCGTGCTCTCTTCATCCCTTCTGAAATGGTTTCCCGCTCTGGATCCGTTCGCACGACGAATCTTACGGCCTCAGTGGCTGTTCTTTGCACATGAGATGCGTTCTTTGCTCCTGTGGAAGAAAGATTCGTGAATCTTTCAAAGATTTGAAAGAAATACACAGATTCTTTAAAGCTTGACGTTGTCTGCTACAGTCTTCAACAGATGTGAGCGATTTCCAAAAATCTTTAAACGATTGTGCCTTCTACAACTATCTTTCACAAATTTGAACGAATTTCGTGAAATCTTCAACGATTTTGCCTTCTTAAGCTCTTCTTCGTGAATTCTTTGATGATTCTTGAAAATTTCAAGAATCTTTAAAGTTTCTTCTTCTGCACTTTCTTCTTCCTCGATCTTTTGAGAGTAGTACGGACAACTCTCAAAGCCTTGTGAAAAGTCTGTGTCGTGTGCTCTCAAGATCCGTGTAAGCTCTGCGTTGTTTGAGGATCGTGTTGCTCTCCATCTTGTGTGAAGAGGCTTACTGCTGAAGCTCTGATACCATGATAAATTGTGAAGCAAGAAATGCAAATAGAAAAGAATAGAACAAAAAACAGTATATTAGAATGTATGAAGAAGAGTACAATGAGAAATAAGTCTGAAGAAGTACTATGCAATGGGAAAATAGCTGAGCTAAATAGGCTCAAGCAATTCAAGAATAGAGAGTACAGCTGGCCAGGACAGCTCGCAGTGTAGAGTCAGACTGTTGAGGTTACATTATATTTAACACCACAGATATAGCATCTCTGTCCTGTGATTCCATCCATTCCACACCGGTACTAATACTCGACACTGTCTCCGTTACCAAAACGTTGCCGGCCACGCTGGGCTTACAGTCGTGGATGTGCAATTCATGAATAACAACGTTGCTCACATTCCAAAGGCGGATGCAAGGACCGTTGCTAATGTGGACTTTGGCTCCTCTTCCATCGATAGTTTTGTGGCTTGTTACAAACAGGGGCATCTGAAGCTTTATGTTCATATCTTTAGCAAAAACAATCCAAAGTGGACGTTTCCGAGTAACGCCATATCTCAAACTACCAGGCAACGGTTTTGTAGGATTGTCGTTAGGTGTGGTGACTGTGTAGATTTCTCCTTCTTTTCCTCCATAGGCCGCGCTTCCGAAGCGCACAGCACAATCTGCGAACTTCCTTCGATTTTGTGCCCAATCTGCATCTTTTCTCCAACAGTTGTCAATGGGGTTAGAGCTGGTGCTACTTGATGAAGACAAGAAGGCCTGTAACAAGAGGGAGACCAACGCTAAAAGTAGCCATGCGCCTGCAGCAATAGAGATAGATATGTTGAAGGGTGCACAGGGAGATAAATTCATCTTACCCATCTTACAAGACTTTTCAAAAATGTTGAATGTATGGAGGAAACTGTTGAATGGAGAGATAACGGTAACGGCATCAGATTGTATTTGGGTCGTTATGGAAAAATGATTATGTAACTAACTATATATATCTTTGGCTTTCTTTCACAATGTATGTAGCGTATGATCAGATAATATGCAACCGCCTAAAAGACTGCAGCCGGCGTTTTCAAATGTAAAGTTACATGTGAGAAGGAAAGAAATTAAAAAATGGAAGAGATACGCTACGGGGAAACGAGCTGAGCGCATTTTATTGTACCGACAAGTACAAACTCCATTGCTTCAAAACATCACAACGTCAGGATCACAAGGCGAATAATTGATTGGGCGTTTGTTAAAAGTTTTATTTATTTATTTGGGTTTTTTTTTAAATTTGGATAAAATAGTTATTTTTTGTTGTTTAAATTGCATTTATGAATGTATAAATAAATTTAAGGGGCTGAAAAACTGTTTAGATATGGAAATATATAAATTTAGCAACTCAAATATACAGATCCAATCATTCCTCACCAAATTTTAACTAAAATCAAATAGAAAAAATCACCTCCAAACAACCCAAAAAATTGAAACGTTTATCATATATTTTTAACCAAATTTAAACGTATGGCTTAGACAGACAGCCATTGAGCGCGCATTACGACGCTACGGGAATGTGAGCTGAGCGTATTTTATTGTACCTACAAGTACAAACTCCATCAGATCCAGCTAATATCAGATCATCTGGATATATAGCAGAATATATCCTTTTATATATATAGGTTTGATGTAGTATTCAATATTATGCAGCAAGTTACATTTTGTTTATTATTTCAACAGTGAGCAATATCCAGTTTATTTTGTAACATTAAATGTTGCAGCAGTTGAAATATCCTTTTATATATATAGGTTTGATGTAGTATTCAATATTATGTAGCAAGTTATATATTGTTTATTATTTCAACAGTGAGCAATATCCAGTTTATTTTGTAACATTAAATGTTGCAGCAGTTGAAATATAGGTTATCAAATTTGATAGCAATTTAAATCCGAAAATTTATCATTCATTACAGCATTCAATACTGGGTATTATTTTTGGTGTTCTAAAATCTGTTGCTGTATATGGTTCTGGGCAATTTGATCTTTAATTCTTAGCTCAGTTCTTTTTCCCTTCAATTCTTCTATTTTTAGTACTTTTTCTGAACTGTGTGGATATGAGATGATATCATGGGTATAGACATAAAAGGGAGTTGGATAGAGATCTTTGAAGTTTTGGTTGGGGAGGGAATACTGATGAAATAACCAGATCATATGAAGTCAAAAAGAGCGTTTGCGGAGAGCTAAAATGTCAATATAAAGGGGTTCTCCCAGGAATAGCGGAAGCTTCCTTTTCAATATATCTCCCAGCCCGTTGGTTTCGTTTCATCTCAAAGCAAGCCCGTTGTTCACTCTAAAAGTTAAGGTAAGTCAGCCGGTCTATAAAGATTGGTTAAGACACCAGCCAGGAAGATTTATTGGGTAGTTTGGTGGAACCATGTGGCTCAACAGCAGCAAAGAAGGGAGTGCCAAGAATGCAGGCAACTGGGATTTTTGTTAACAGGAATTTTAAGGATAGACAATAATGCTGGAAACATAAAGTTGCTTCAGGTATTTCATAGAGTAGTTGAGTAGGTTGGTTTCCCAGAATAGCACTTTGTTGGGTCTTATGCCAAAATTGGATAGGAATGATTTCTTTGTTTAGAAGATTTAGATCATAACCAGTATCTAGTAAGGTTTTGAGCCGAAACCTTTTTCCCTTGATCATGATATTCAGAAGGACATGGAATTTTTGGTGTTCGATGGACAAGATTTGCTGCTTATCTTCTTTTATTGTGGCTTTTTTAATGTCTGTTTTTAGCTTGCTAATTTCTTTGCCCAGATCAGATATGGATATAGTTTGGACAGGGCAGGAAACAAGTGGGGTGAGGATAGGTCGTATGAGAAAAGGGGAAAGGATTTTGCTTGCTGACTGGTTTCTGCAGAATGTGGCACGAAATTCTTGTTGTGCTTTCCACTCGTAAAAGAAAATCCAGACATCCTTTTCTTTCATATAATTTTTCCATGCTATTGACAAATCTATTTTTTCTTTGTCTGGTGTAGATTTTGAGAATTGCTCACCACTAGGATGAGTAAAGAGATCCCAATTTAGCATGAGTTTTATCCAATCTTCTCTTACATGTTTTTTCTTGCACCCTCTCATTAGGGTAAGGAATTATCTTATTTCTGGAATTGCTGATCTTTTTAAATCCTTTCGAATAGAATGGCAAGGGGAAATGTATAGGTCGGGAGAAGGAGAGGTTATCATTAGCATGTGATTGTCATGGGGAAAAGGAATTTCTAAACATTGAGGTTGTGGACAAGGATCTTTTGTCGTAGAGCTGGGAGGAGGAAAGTTTGTTCTTGGATTATGGAATTGGTGTTCAAATTGGATTTGGTTGTCTTTTTTGGTTGTGGATAGGCTTGAAAGAGTTACCAATTTGTGACAATCTAAGCATTGGATAGAGCAGGGGACTCGTCCCAGTGAGGAAGCTAGAGGTTGGAGAGAGGGATGTAAGCACAAAGTCGTAGATGGTGGAGAAGGTGTAGAAAGTCCACCATGCTTAGTATGCAAGCTCTATTTTGAAGGAGGGAAAGATATCACAGCCGAAGAAGGTGATTCTTGTATGTGTGCAAAGGTGATGGTATGTTGGATGGGGTTTCGAGGAATGTTTATAACCCAGTGAGAAGGAAAAGAGAGGCTTTCCCATTTGATGAGTTGATGTTCCATTTTTTGGTTGACAGGGTTAGTAAGGATGAGTGTACTAGATTGAGAATTTTGGTTGGGTGTATGTAACATAGAAGGGTATAAAGTGTTGGTATGTCGGAAGCAACCATGAGAGTGGATAGAAATATTAGTGCGAGTATTACGCATGTCAAAGCCAGTAGTGTGGATTTGGAGTTTAAGAATATCCTCAAGGTTTTCATCAAAAGTATAGACTGAGAAATTTGGATAACAGTCAAAGTATACAGGTCCATTTGATAAGGGCGCAACAATGCCACCAATGAGAGAGTCGGTAAATTTGTTGTGAGTCATGTCTCGGACGGTGCAGAGGGCATAGGCATCTATTCCCTTATGTACTAAGGTATTGATGCATACTTGGATACAACCAAAATGAATATAGTTTGTTTTATGTATCTTTGCTTCAGCTTGGATTTCTTTAACATTGAGTAAGGAAATGGTTTGACTTACATCACTATTTTGTTGGATACAACTCATCGATTCTTTGACAAAAATCTGGTAATGGCACGGAGATGAAACATGCTCAAATCACTATATACTTGGTTGGGAGAGATATCGGGTAATCTCCATGCGGCTTGAGGTTGTGACTCAACTACTTCTATATTGGCCTGGTTTAAACATTCAACATTATTATCGGAGAACATGGAGCTAAGGCTACTTTCAGAAGTACTGCATTCAACATCCATTACTTCTTTAAAAGACATAGAGCGATCCATAACTTTAAAGATAGTAATAACTATCACTGCACAGAAAAGAAGGGTGTTTAATTCTAGTTCTTTGAGAGAATTTTGAATAGGCTCCTAGCTCACTGCTCAGGCAATGACTAGCTAGAACTAAGAGAGTCGCAAAAGTGGAAATGTTATCTTTCAAAGGCCCGAGACTTTTGATACAGTTCTCACAGATATATATACTAATGAAACATATAATAGAGAGATAAGTCTGTTATCATACCCAGGTCAAAATGAGGCTTGGCTCTAATACCATTTTGTAAACACGGAGGCTTTCTCCGACGGAGAATGAAGCTTGAAATTTTGTCTTGCTTGCTTGTCTTTTCTTTTCTACTTTTGCTAATGCTTTCTTCTGCAATATCAGCTTGAACCTGGCGACCCCCTAGGTGAACCCAATAAGATCCCAGTTTGAACCTTCGAACAACCGAATGCCTTACTGCCTTTAGTGGCCACCTTCCTAGCGGGACTTACCACGACGCTCTTCAGGACCTAAGTGAACTTCCAGAAATCTTCTCAATGAACTTTTAGGCACCAACCTCCAGTGAACTTCTGACAATCACTTTAGTAGGCAAACAGAAATAGCAAAATACACAGACAAGAGAATAAACAATTTTCAGAGATAAACATGCGGAAGCTGATTTGTATTATATGAGCCAAAATAGCATGGGTTTATAGACTAAAACTAAAACATAGGTTTCTCTCTCTCAAAACATTCCACACGGACTTATAGACTAAAACTAAATGCTTCTGCCACTTTAGGTTCGTGTTGGCCGAGCCAGAATCACGCAGGCTTATCAAAGCAACTTAAAAGAAGGACTAAAAGCTCAAAGAGAGGGAGTTTAGAAGACTCAGACTGACTAAAAACTGAGACCCTTTTCTATGAACCTCCCTTCTCCTTATATACAATTTTTTGGAGAAATAAATCATTTTTTGAAAAGACATTTGACTTCTTCCCCTCAAAATCAAATCTACTTTCTAGATTTATTGTATACTTGGCAAAGAGAACATGCAAGAGACATCCGACCAAGATTCTCATCATATTTCCACTTATTTGAAAGTACCTTGGAAATGCAGGTCAAACCACACCAAAAGCCAGAGAAGTGCTCTGGGTTTCCAAGATTCCTTGCGACAGATAAATGACAAGATTTTGTACAAAGTGGAGTTTGTAATGTGAACCCACGGAAATCGACTGACACCACTGTCGGCCAGTAAGACATGATAGACTTATTAGTCATTTTCAATGTGAGTATGAAAATTTTCTTCACATCTCAATGTGTCCCACATCTTCATATAGCGTTTGCGTACTATGACAGGTTATCCATTCATCATTTGGATGGAAGTTCTGGTTTTATTGAGCCATTGGTGGTGATTTAAAATAAATTTACATAAGATTTCTCCATCATTAGGTCCATATTGGTAGAGGTTTTGTACTCTATGAAGTGGGAGAGTACTCATGGAACATATCAATTCTGGATGAATTTCACTTTTGTTAACTCTGAATGCTTCCCACCATTAGGCTAGCCAAGTTGGAGGTCTTCCTGATGTGGCAGTGTTTACATTTCCAAACTTGATTAGGGTTAGGTCATTTTCTTTTTGTAAGAAATCCCACCATAAGTTTTTGTAGTGAGAATAATCATAATCACTGTCAGGAAAATAGATGCTAGGATTTATTTCAGGCCACTGTAGTAACATCCTTGGTCTGTGAAAACAATAATATTGTTAATGTGGTCCTCTGTGGTTGTGGATTTCCCAAATAATATCAATATCATGGAAGGTACAGCTTAAAGAATTCTGAGCTTCATACGCCTTTTGAGCTTCTCTGGTGATGACGGGGAGTAGAACATTTGATGTTGGTCTTGCTCGAACCTCAGGGACCATTCTTTGTGGGCAATGTAAACTTGTTGAATGTATGATCTGAGTGCTTCTTAATTCCCAATGTGGCCTCCATTCTTCTTTGTATTGTTCCCAACTGAGAAGATCAGAGATAGACATTAAGACTTCTGAGCCATTTTTCCAACGAAAAGAGATGGTCAGTGCATGAGATTGAAAATGTTCTCGGCTTAGGAAATCTGGAATACTATTAGATGTAGCTTTGATATGTTCTATATCAAAATCAAAATTATTGAATAAATCCTGCCATCGAGAAATCTTGGCATCACTGGCCTTTTCAACTTTTTTGTTCAAAACTCTTTTCATGGCTGCAGCATCTGTTCTTAACAAAAAAAAGTTATTGATAAGAAAATTTTCAAACTTGTCTATTGCATTCAAGGCGGCTTTTATTTCATTGTCTAATGTAGAAGATATAAAACTAAAAACACATTCTGCTAGAAAGAAAATACTAGGATGTCATCAATATAAACAATCAACCAATCAAAGTATTCTTTTAGGGCATCATCCATGTCTCTCTAAAATTTGGAAGGGGTATTTTTCAATCCAAAGGGCATGACATTCCATTCATAGTGTCTTGCGAGAAGACTGAAGGTAGTTTTGAACTTATCTTCTTCTTTTACAACCACTTGCCAAAAACCTGATTTTAGATCAAACTTAGAGAAGATATTTTCTCCAGCAATTCTGGTCACCAAACTGGAGTTGTTAGGGATAGGGGTATTAAAGCAGAAAAAACACAAGAGTTAGTAAAGTAGAAAACTGATGATTCTGCTAAAAATCACGAGGAATTAATGGAAGGATTAGGAGAAGCTTTTTCAGTAGTGGACAAAACTCTCTTAAAAATACAAGAGAAAGATACTCATCCAGATAAACCAATTCATCGGTCTTTTATTCTTCCCCACACACCCATATCTATCATTTCTTTTGTATATATCGTAGAAGAAAAAGAAATTCAGAAAAAATTCCCAGCTCATTTTCCGACAAAAGACATTGATCCCCATTCCTCTACCAATCCAAATCTTTCCCTAGTCTCCATCCAACACCCTTCATATGAAAATATATCTCATCATATGAGAAGACCACCAACACCTGATATTCTTGGAAAAGGAAAAATGCCTGATTCACAGTCATTTGTTGAAGAATGGTTTCTCGAATGGAATATAGATGGTCTGTCAGTTGGCCAGATTCGCCAATTGCTTGACAGAATGTATGTTTCTTACAAAATAATGTGTATGAAAGAGAAAACTGAAATAGAGGCATGCAAATCATTGATCCAATGGTTCACGAGAACTTTGACTAAATGGTGGGAAATTATCTCATCTCCAATAATGATAGCAAAAATGGAAGCATAAGCACTCAAAGATGACCAGGGAGATGTAGTTTGTCACCTTAATGGAACACCACAGAGTAATATGATTGAATCCCTTACCACACTAATCTTAGAACACTGGTGTGGGATAGAAGAAGAAATTGCTGACTAACATTAACTGATATTAATGAATATCAAATGTAGAAAGATGCCTGAATATGAAGAATTCCACAAAGAATGGACCCAAAGGATATATGAAGTAAAAGATAGCTAGAATATTTTGTGGAAACAAGTATACCTTGCCGCCATCCCTAGAAAATTTGTTGAATATCTCACAATGCAAGAAATCTTCAAATTACCTTATGAAATGTATACTTGGGGTAAAATTTACTCACTCATCACCAAAGACTTGGTAGGATTATGTACAAATATGAAAGTCCACAAGTCTATCTAGAAATTGTCTCATCTACAAGATAGTAAATCTATCTGTGAAAAATATGGACTATATCTAGCTAACCCTATAAAGTGGAGAAATAAAGAAAATAAGCACCAACACAATATGAATACAACGAAGGATAGATGGAATCCAACCAAAAAATCTAGGTATACACAAAGAAATCACTACTTTAATCTATAAGATATAAAACTAAAAACACATTCTACTCAAGAAAGACAGAAAGTACAGTTCTGGCTATGTGGTAAATCTGGACACATTGCAAGTTCATTCCTAGAGGGAAAAAATTCAAGAAATTCCAAAGGGAAAATATCTAAACAAAGGGCCAAAGAAGCACAACAAAATGTCGGCATAGAAACCAAGTGATTATTAACAATTAGATCAAAATGTAACAGGTGTTGAGCAAATGATCATACGCCAAACCAATGTCCTCACCATCCTTTTGTCAAAAGAGAATAAGTTCATCTTCTCCATGAAGGTTGTTGTTCAGAATCAACAGACACTTCAGAATTTGAGTATGCTTCATCCGATGAAGAAATTTTCATGGCTCATCATTTCCATTGCAATGATCCTAACTATTGTTTATGTGAAAATTATTCTGGTTCCGACTCAACATCAGACTCTCCCAAGCACTGAGAAAAAAATAAAAGTATGTATGTGGCAAGACATAGGTGATCGAGATGCTCAAATGCTAGCACATATCAAATCTTTACCAGAAGGGGAAATGAAGAAAGGTCTTCTAGAATCCTTTTTAAAAACAATGGCCTTCAAACATAAACAAAAGGATCCAAGAGTTTCTTCTTCAACAAGTACAAAGCCTTTATTTCTAGATGCTTCATTTGAAAGAAATACCAAGTCTTTTATCAAGCACAATAAGGAGACCAAGCTCCAACATCCTTCTTTTATTGATTTAGCTAAAGAAGTATTTTATCTAAAGAAATAAGTTGCAGAACTTCACCTCAAGCTTAATCAATACGAAGAAACTTCTGAAGATCCATATAAAGTTGATTCTTGGGCTCTCCATGAAATAAAATCTCTAAAGGAACAAGTGACATCATCTCCTCCTCCACTTGAATATGTGGCGAATGAATAAGAAAATAATCTACACGTCGTCAGACATGATCCCAACCATTTACAATGGTTAAATGCTATGAAAATATTGACTATCCAATACTAGAAATACCATGTTGAAATCGTTATAGAAATTGAAGGAGAAATCTTCTTCCTCAATGCTCTGTTAGATACTGGTTCTGACATGAATTTACTCAGTCAAGATTTGATCCCTTCTAAATACCGGCTCCCTAGTAAATATTATGTTGTAGGTGTGGGAAATGTTTCTACCAATATTAGCTTTGAAGTTCCTAAGGCATTAATATGGTTTGACCAATGTTCTCTTGGTATGAAATTCCTCCTCTCTGATCTTCCTATAGATTGTGTCCTAGGAACTCCTTTTCTTGCAGTTGTTGAACCACATGGGTCAGCAAGAACATCCTTAGGTCATCCAACCTATTATCTCACCATCCCTAGCCTTATAATCAATGGTCCTCTTGTCAAAAAAATACTTCCATTCATTTCAAAACCACAGATAAATAATGTCTTCTGCCCAACCACAAGTCTTATCATTATAGAAACCTGGGATGATTTGAATAATAGACCAGGAATATAGCATATTGATGATAACCTTGGATGGACAAAATATCATCAAAATTGGGCACCACACTGGGAATTGCGTTGGTTTGAAGGAATTGAGTTTGGGCTTCTAGGATTCTCTTCCAATACTAGCATACATGTAATTCCACCTCAAAATCTTCTAGGAAGAATGCACTAGGCTCCAACCCTTGCAGCCAGAGAAAAATTGGTAGAAATGGGAGATATAATCAAACTGCACTCTACATTCAGGAGATGGTATTGTCAAAATCTACAACAATGGAAGACTACACCAGACCATTCTTATTTTGTTATCAACCGAATGAGATCTCTACAGTCTTGGCCAAAACAAGCTCCTTCTCAAAGACTTTTTGAAATCAATTATCATCAATACAAGGACATGTGGGGCCACATGTGTTTATGGAGCAACACATACAGATATTATTACTGTATGATGAAACTTTCAAGTAATTTCATAAATAACACTAATCCTGAACCAGAATGGCTTGAAGCATGGTGGAAAAAGTTTGGTTTAAACTCAAGTGCCATTCATCGAGACGTCATAGAAAATTGACAATTTGTCCACCAAGTAAATTTGTCAGATAATGTTCATCGTCTTGGCCAAATCTCCAATACGGATTTCATGAGCATGTTCATAGATGAAAAGCATCCTTGGGTTATCAGAATCAAATGTGTCCTTCAACAAGAAGAAGATAGCAATGAATACCCAAATATGTACTAGGAGGTATTTACACAACATTGAGATCCATATTGTTTTAACCATTTTCATGATCATCCTGTTGAATAAATGTTATTAGTGGGACCTGGCCACTATCATGTCTTACTGACCGACAGTGGTGTCAGTCAATTTCCATGGGTTCACGATACGAACTCCACTTTGTACAAACTCTTTTCGTTTATTTGTCGCAAGGAATCTTGGAAACCCAAAGAACTTCTATGGATTTTGGTGTGGTTTGACCCGCATTTCCAAGGTACTTCCAAATATGTGGAAAGATGAGTAGAATATTGGTCAGATGTCTCTTGCATGTTCTCTATGCTAAGTATGCAATATATCTAGAAAGTAGATTTGATTCTTAGGGGAATAAGTCAAATGTATTTTCAAAAAATGATTCCTTTTCTCCAAAAAATTATATATAAGGAGAAGGGAGGTTCATAGCAAGGGGTCTCAGTTTTTAGTCAGTATGAGTCTTCTAATCTCTCTCTCTTTGATCTTTGAGTCCTTCTTTTAATTTTCTTTGATAAGCCTACGTGATTCTGGCTAGACCAGCATGAACCTAAAGTGGCAGAAGCATTTAGTTTCAGTCTATAAGTCTGTGTGGAATGTTTTGAGAGAGAGAAGTTTGTGCTCAAGTTCAAGTCTATGAACCCATTCCATTTTTTCTCATATAATACAAATCAACTTCCGCATGTTTAGCTCTGAAAATTGTCTATTCTCTTGTCTGTGTATTTTTCTATTTCTGTTTGCCTACTAAAGCGATTGTCAGAAGTTTATTGGAGGTTGGTGCCCGAAAGTTCACTGAGAAGATTGTCGGAAGTTCACTTAGGTCCTAAATAGTGTCGTGGTAAGTATCATTAGGCAGGTGGCCACTAAGGGCAGCAAGGCATTGGGTTGTTCAAAGGTTCAAGCTTGGATCTTCTTGGGTTCACTTAGCGGGTTTCCAGGTTCAAGCTGAGATTGCAGAAGAAAGCATTAGCAAAAGTAGAAAAGAAAAGAAAAGCAAGCAAGGCAAACTTTCAAGCTTCATTCTTCATCGGAGGAAGCCTCTGTGTTTACAAAATGGTATTAGAGAATATCTTTGCTCCAACAATTCTGGTCATAGTGGTCACCAATGCTATTTCTGTTTGTTGTAGTAGGCAAACAGAAATAGCAAAATACACAGACAAGAGAATAGACAATTTTTAGAGATAAACATGTGGAAGTTGATTTATATTATATGAGCCAAAACAACATGGGTTTACAAACTTGAACTTGAGCACATGCTGCTCTCTCTCAAAACATTCCACACAGACTTATAGACTGAAACTTAATGCTTCTGCCACTTTAGGTTCATGCTAGCTGAGCAAGAATAATGCAGGCTTATCAAAGAAACTTAAAAGAAGGACTCAAATCTCAAAGAGAGATAGCCTAGAAGACTCAGACTAACTAAAAATTGAGACCCTTTATTATGAACGTCCCTTCTCTTTATATACAATTTTTTGGAGAAAGGAATCATTTTTTGAAAAGACATTTGACTTCTTCCCCTCATAATCAAATCTACTTTCTAGATTTACTGTATACTTGGTGGAGAGAACATGCAAGAGCCATCCAACCAAGATTGTAATCATATTTACATGTATTTGTAAGTACCTTGGAAATGCGGGTCAAACCATCCCAAAAGCCAGAGAAGTGCTTTGGGTTTCCAAGATTCCTTGCGACAGATAAATGACAAGAGTTTGTACAAAGTGGAGTTTATAACGTGAACCCATGGAAATCTACTAACACCACTGTCGGCCAGTAAGACATGATAGACTTATTAGTCATTTTCAATGTGAGTATGAAATTTTTCTTCATATCTCAATGTGTCCCACATCTTCATATAGCGTTTGCGTACTATGACTGGTTGTCCATTCATCATTTGGATGGAAGTTTTGGTTTTATTGACCCATTGGTGGTGATTTAAAATAAAATTACATAAGATTTCTCCATCATTAGGTCCATATTGGTAGAGGTTTTGTACTCTGTGAAGTGGGAGAGTACTCATGGAACATATCAATTCTAGATGAACTGCACTTTTGTTAACTCTGAATGCTTCCCACCATTCTGCTAAAAATCACGAGGAATTAATGGAAGGATTAGGAGAAGCTTTTTCACTAGTGGGCAAAACTCTCTTTAAAATACAAGAGAAAGATACTCATCCAGATAAACCAATTCATCGGTCTTTTATTCTTCCCCACGGACCCATATCTATCATTTCTTCTGTCATTTTCAATGTGAGTATGAAATTTTTCTTCATATCTCAATGTGTCCCACATATTCGTATAGAGTTTGTGTATTATGACTGGTTGTCCATTCATCATTTGGATGGAAGCTCTAGTTTTATTGACCCATTGGTGGTGATTTAAAATAAAATTACATAAGATTTATCCATCATTAGGTCCATATTGGTAGAGGTTTTGTACTCTGTGAAGTGGGAGAGTACTCATGGAACATATCAATTCTGGATCAATTGTGCTTTTGTTAACTCATAATGCTTCTCACCATTCGGCTAGCCAAGTTGGAGGTCTTCCTGATGTGGCAGTGTTTAAATTTCCAAACTTGATTAGGGTTAGGTCATTTTATTTTTGTAAGAAATCCCACCATAATTTTTTGTAGCGAGAATAATCATAATCACTGTTAGGAAAATAGATGCTAGGATTTCTTTCAGGCCACTGTAGTAACAACCTTGGTCTGTGCAAACAATAGTATTGTTTATGTGGTCCTTTGTGGTTGTGGATTTCCCAAATAATATCAATATCATGGAAGGTACTGCTTAAAGTATCCTAAGCTTCATATGCCTTTTGAGCTACTCTGGTGATGACGAGGAGTAGAACATTTGATGTTGGTCTTGCTCAAACGTCAGGGACCAATCTTTGTGGGCAATGTAAACTTGTTGAATTTATGATCTGAGTGCTTCTTAATTCTCAATGTGGCCTCCATTCTTCATTATATTGTTCCCAACTTATAAGATCAGGGATAGACGTTAAGACTTCTGAGCCATTTTGCCAACGAACAGAGATGATCATTGCATGAGATTGCAAATGTTCTCAGCTTAGGAAATCTAGAATACTATTAGATGTACCTTTGATATGTTCTATATCAAAATAAAAATTAATGAATAAATCTTTCCATCGAGCAAACTTGGAATCACTGGCCTTTTTAACTTCTTTGTTCAAAACTCTTTTCATGGCTGCAACATCTATTCTTAACAAAAAAAATTTATTGATAAGAAAAATTTCAAACTTGTGTATTGCATTCAAGGCAGTTTTTATTTCTTTGTCTAATGCATAATATTTTTTCTCACTATGTTGCCAGAGACCAGAGGCAAACTGAAATATTTCTTCTATTTATATGCCATTTTGAATTTTGATTTGTTTGAGTACAACTCCCCATCCAAGATTGCTAGCATTCGGTTCAACAATTTTGTAAAGATCATCGTCAGATATATGAAGAAGTGGCAATGTTTTTGCTTTTGCCCTGATTTTCTTGACTGCTTGGGTATGTGCGTTTGTCCAAGGATTTGCTTCTTTCTTCAACCTTTCATTCAACAATTTTCTATCTTGTGCACAATGTTTATAAAAATGGCTTATATAATTGAGACTTCCCAAGAATCTTTGGAGTTGTAATTTGTGCATAATTTTTTCTGGGAAGTTATCTGCAAATTCAACAACATGCTTCTGGAGACCAATTCACCATTATTTATGATGTGCCCACGATACTTTATCTCTGTTTTGAATAGTTCTAGTTTCTTTTTTGAAAATACTAATCCAACCTTTTGGATAATCTGCAAGAACTTTCTGAGATGTTTGAAGTGTTTTTCAATAGAGAAATAAAATACTAGGATTTCATCAATATAAAAAATCAACCAATCAAAGTATTATTTTAGGGCATCATCCATGACTCTCTGAAATTTGGAAGGGGCATTTTTCATTCCAAAGGGCATGACATTCCATTCATAGGTTCCTGCGGGAACACTGAAGGCAGTTTTGAACTTATCTTCTTCTTTTATGGTCACTTGCCAAAAACTTGATTTTAGATCAAACTTAGAGAAGATCTTTTCTCCAACAATTATGGTCACCAAACTGGACTTGTTAGGGATAGGGGTATTAAAGCAGAAAAAACACAAGAGTTAGTAAAGCAGAAAATTGATGATTCTGCTAAAAATCACGAGGAATTAATGGAAGGATTAGGAGAATCTTTTTTAGTAGTGGGAAAAACTCTCTTAAAAATACAAGAGAAAGATACTCATCCAGATAAACCAATTCCTCGGTTTTTTATTCTTCCCCACGCACCCATATCTATCATTTCTCCTGTATATATCCCAGAAGAAAAAGAAATTCAAAAAGATATCCCAGCTCATATTCAGATAGAAGATGTTGATCCCCGTTCCTCTACCAATCCAAATCTTTCCCTATTCTCCATC
This sequence comes from Picea glauca, assembly GCA_000966675.3. Classification (NCBI taxonomy): domain Eukaryota; kingdom Viridiplantae; phylum Streptophyta; class Pinopsida; order Pinales; family Pinaceae; genus Picea; species Picea glauca. The sequence goes on along the minus strand of JZKD02S1809577.1, from coordinate 586,135 downwards.
CAATGGCCTTCATATGAAAATATATCTCATCATATGAGCAGACCACCAACACCTGATCTTCTTGGAAAAGGAAAAATGCTCGATTCACAGTCATTTGGCGAAGAATGGTTTCTCGAATGGAATATAGATGGCCTGTCAGTTGGTCAGATTCACCAATTGCCTGACAGAATGTATGTTTCCTATAGAATAATGTGTATGAAAGGGAAAACTGAAATAGAGGCATGCAAATCTTTGATCCAATGCTTCACGGGAACTTTGAGTAAATGGTGGGAAATTATCTCATCTCCAATAGTGATAGAAAAAATGGAAGCAAAAGTACTCAAAGATGACCAAGGAGATGTAGTTTATCACCTTAATGGAACACCACAGAGTAATATGATTGGATCCCTTACCACACTAATCTTAGAACACTGGTGTGGGACAGAAGAAGAAATTGTTGACAAACATGAACTGATATTAATGAATATCAAAGGTAGAAAGATGTCTGAATATGAAGAATTCCACAAAGAATGGACCCAAATGATATATGAAGTAAAATATAGCTAGAATCTTTTGTGGAAACAAGTATACCTTTCCGCCATCCCTAGCAAATTTGTTGAATATCTCACAATGCAAGAAATCTTCAAATTACCTTATGAAATGTATACTTGGGGTGAAATTTACTCACTCATCTCCAAAGCCTTGATAGGATTATGTACAAATATGAAAGTCCACAAGTCTATCCAGAAATTGTCTCATCTATCAGATAGTAAATCTATCTGTGAAAAATATGGAGTATATTTGGCTGACCCTGTCAAGCGGAGAAAGAAAGAAAATAAGAACCAGCACAATATGAAGACAATGAAAGATAGATGGATTCCAGCTAGAAAATCCATGTATACACAAAGAACTCACTACTTTAATCCAGAAGATATAAAACTAAAAACACATTCTACTCAAGAAAGACAGAAAGTACAATGCTGGCTATGTGGTAAATCTGGACACATTGCAAGCTCATTCCCAGAGGGAAAAACTTCAAGAAATTCCAAAGGGAAAATATCTGAACAAAGGGCCAGAGAAGCACAACAAAAGGCCGACATAGAAACCGAGCGACAATTAACAAATAGATCACAATGTAACAGGTGTGAAGAAAATGATCATACCACAAACCAATGTCCTCACCATCCTTTTGTCAAAAGATAAGAAGTTCATCTTCTCCATGAAGGTTGTTGTTCAGAATCAATAGACACTTCAGAATTTGAGTATTCTTCATCCAATGAAGAAATTTTCATGGCTCATCATTTCCATTGCAATGATCCTAACTATTGTTTATGTGAAAATTCTTCTTGTTCCGATTCAACATCAGAATCTCCCAAGCACAAAGAAAAAATAAAAGTATGTATGTGGCAAGACACAGGTGATCAGGATGCTCAAATGCTAGCACAGATAAAATATTTACCAGAAGGGGAAATGAAGAAAGGTCTTCTAGAATCCTTTTTAAAAACAATGGCCTCTGAACAGAAACAAAAGGATCCAAGAGTTTCTTCTTCAATAGGTACGGAGAATTTATTTTTAGATGCTTCATTTGAAATAAATACCAAGTCTTTTATCAAGCACAATAAGGAGACCAAGCTCCAACTTCCTTCTTTGTCCGATTAGCTAAAGAAGTATTTTATCTAAAGAAAGAAGTTGCAGAACTTCGCCTCAAGCTTAATCAATATGAAGAAACTTATGAAGATTCATATAAAGTTGATTCTTGGGCTTGCCAAGAAATAAAAGCTCTAAAAGAACAAGTGACATCATCTCCTCTGCCACTTGAATATGTGGCCAATGAACAAGAAAATAATCTACACATCGCGAGACATAATACCAACCATTTACAAGGGTTAAATCCTATGAAAATATTGACTATCCAATACCAGAAATACCATGTTGAAATCATTATAGAAATTGAAGGAGAAATCTTCTTCCTCAATGCTCTCTTAGATACTGGTTCTGACATGAATTTACTCAATCAAGATTTGATCCCTTCTAAATACTGGCTCCCTAGTAAATATTTTGTTGTAGGTGTGGGAAATGTTTCTACCAATATTAGCTTTGAAGTTCCTAAGGCATTAATATGGTTTGACCAATGTTCCCTTGGTATGAAATTCCTCCTCATTGATCTTCCTGTAGATTGTGTCCTAGGAACTCCTTTTCTTGCAGTTGTTGAAACACATGGGTCAGCAAGAACATCCTTAGGTCATCCATCCTATTATCTCACCATCCCTACCCTTATAAGCAATGGTCCTCCTTTCAAAAAAATACTTCCATTAATTTGAAAACCACATATAAATACTATCTTCTGCCCAACCACAAGTCTTATCATTATAGAAACCTGGGATGATTTGAATAATAAACCAGTAACAGAGCATATTGATGATAACCTTGGATGGATAGAATATCATCAAAATTGGGCACCACATTGGGAATTGTGTTGTTCTGAAGGGATTGAGTTTGGGCTTCCAGGATTCTCTTCCAATACTATCATACATGTAATTCCACCTCAACATCTTATAGCAAGAATGAAATAGGCGCCAACCCTTGCAGCCAGAGAAAAATTGGTAGAAATGGGGGATATAACCAGACTGTGCTCTACGTTCAGGAGAAGGTATTGTCAAAATCTACAGCAATGGAAGACTACACCCGACCATTCTTATTTTGTTATCGACCAAATGAGATCTCTACAGTCTTGGCCACAACAAGATCATTCTCAAAGACTTTTTGAAATCAATTATCATCAATACAAGGCCATGTGGGACCACATGTGTTTATGGAGCGAAAGATACATATATTATTACTGCATGATGAAATTTTCAAGTAATTTTGAAAATAACACTAATATTGAACCAGAATAGCTTGAAGCATGGTGGAAAAAGTTTGGTTTAAACTCAAGTGTCATTCATCCAGATGTCATAGAAAATTGACAATTTGTCCACCATGTAAATCTGTCAAATACTGTTCATCATCTTGGCCAAATCTCCAATACTGGTTTCATGAACATGTTCATAGATGAAAAAAATCCTTGGGTTATCAGAATAAAATATGTCCTTCAACAAGAAGAAGATAGCAATGAAGACCCAAATATGTATCGGGAGGTTTTTACGCAACATTGGGATCCATATCATTTTAACCATTTTCATGATCAACCTATTGAATAAAGGTTATTAGTGGGACCTGTCCACTATCATGTCTTACTAGCCGACAGTGGTGTCACTCAATTTTCGTGGGTTGACGATACAAACTCCACTTTGTACAAACTCTTGTCGTCTATCTATCACAAGGAATCTTGGAAACCTAGAGCACTTCTCTGGATTTTGGCATGGTTTGACTTGCATTTCCAAGGTACTTCCAAATATGTGGAAATATGAGTAGAATATTGATCGGATGGATCTTGCATGTTCTCTCCACCAAGTATGCAATAAATCTAGAAAGTAGATTTGATTCTTAGGGGAATAAGTCAAATGTATTTTCAAAAAATGATTCCTTTTCTCCAAAAAATTATATATAAGGAGAAGGGAGGTTCATAGCAAGGGGTATCAGTTTTTAGTCAGTCCAAGTCTTCTAAGCTCCCTCTCTTTGAGCTTTGAGTCCTTATTTTAAGTTTCTCTGATAAGCCTATGTGATTTTGGCTCAACCAACACGAACCTAAAGTGGCAGAAGCATTTAGTTCCAGTCTATAAGTTTGTGTGGAATGTTTTGAGAGAGAGAATATTGTGCTCAAGTTCAAGTATGTAAACCCATGTTGTTTTGGCTCATATAATACAAATCAACTTCTGCATGTTTATCTCTGAAAATTGTCTATTCTCTTGTCTGTGTATTTTCCTATTTCTGTTTGCCTACTAAAGCGATTGTCGGAAGCTCACCGGAGGTTGGTGCCTGAAATTTCACTGAGAAGATTGCCGAAAGTTCACTCAGGTCCTGAAGAACGTCGTGGTAAGTCCTGCTAGGCAGGTGGCCACTAAGGGTAGTAAGGCATTGGGTTGTTTGAAGCTTCAAGATGGGATCTTCTTGGGTTCACCTAGGGGGTCGCCAGGTTCAAGCTGAGGTCGCAGAAGAAAGCATTAGAAAAAGTAGAAAAGAAAAGACAACCAAGAAAGACAAACTTTCAAGATTCATTCTCCATCAGAGGAAGCCTCTGTGTTTACAAAATGGTATCATATCCAAGCCTCATTTTGACCCGGGTATGATAACAAACTTATCTCTCTGTTATATGTTTCATTAGTATATATATCTGCGAGAAATGTATCAAAAGTCTCGGGCCTTTGAAAGACAAGGTTTCCACTTTTGCGACTCTCTTAGTTCTAGCTAGTCATTGCCTGAGCAGTCAGCCAAGAGCCTATTCAAAATTCTCTCAGATAACTAGAATTAAACGTCGTGCTTTTCTGTGCAATGATAGTTATTACTATCTTTAAAGTTATGGATCACTCTATGTATTTTAAAGAAGTAAGGGATGTTGAATGGAGTACTGGTAAAAGTAGCCTTAGCTCCATGTTCTTCGATAAAGTTGTTGAAAGTCATTTAAGTTTAACACATTCTGATCCCATAACTTGTCTCATGATCTACCACATGCCCTCCATTGAGACATTAGATCCTAGACTCCAATATGTCTATAAAGGTATGAGACCACCTGGATCTCCCAAATATGGATTGGGTTACATAGAACAATGTGACAAAGTTATTCCAGCCTGCAGATTTGATAATCCCATACCCCATCTTTCCAAAGAGAAAATATTTCTGAAATCCATAAATTTCACTCTATCATGATGGGATGTCCAAAAAACACCATTGAAGAAAAATGGATAAAGAAAATGCTAAATTGGGATCTTTTTACTCATCCAGAGTCAAAAGAATTCAATCTATCCATCCCTAATAAGAAAAAAACCTGACTGTCTCAAGAATGGTAGACATTTATTTCCAAAAACAATCTTTGGATTTCTTTCTATGTCTGGAAACAAAAATTGCAAAATCCAGCAGTCCAAATGTTAAAAGAAGGAAGTCCTTCTAGACATGAATGGAAAAATCTGTAGGAAAACTAGTAGAATCAACATCCACCTTCCCCCCTTTCAAAGGCATTATCCTTGAAAATGGCAGCAAACAAGCTAGAGTTGTGCCACTTATGTTGGCAAATGAAGTTGCCCAACTATCTGGTTTAGAAGAAAAGTACAGTCTGTGTCTGAACAGATAAATTGGACTAATACAGCCTTAAGAGGAATGGCTACTCACACTTTTGTAACAAATGAATATGCCCAAAAAGGAAAAATCAGAGATCTACAAGTTTCTACAAACACAATAGTCCAATCTATAAACCAATTAAACAACAGAGTAACATACATTACTGATTATATTGAAAAAACGCAAGAGTTAGTAAATCATAAAACTGATGATTCTGATAACTCTTGTGTTTTTTCAACATAATCAGTAATATCTGTTACTCTATTGTTTACAAAATAATACTAAGATCTGATACCATTTTGTAAACTAAATGATTATCAGAGCCTGTAACACCCTGTTTCCCCCTGTCTGTAAAAATAATTATGCTGACCAAGAACTGTGGCAAACTCAAAGATGTGAATGTGTGATTCTGAATGGAACTTAGTATACAAGGTCGATGAATGTAAATTAACATTATATATATATATTCTGCGGGACTGCTAAGAGGGGGATGTGCTGAAAAATAGAACACGATGACTGAAGAAAGGTGGTGGAAGGCACCTGGACTGGTCGCGTTAATTTCCACCAAACCAAACCGTATTTGGTCTTCACTGGCTTGGAGAACCAAGAGCGGCTCATTGGCCCCAAAATGAATTACTCACTAGGATAGTAGGTTAAGAGACTCCTCATGAGTTAATGAGGGATGGGGGTGAACCGCCCATCAGTGGAGGCCTCAGACCTGACAACCGCGGGGGAATTCATGCCACACGCAACCTCGCCAGAAAAGAAAAGGTAGGTAAAAGGCGTGGAA
>JZKD02S1809577.1:497199-571210 GCA_000966675.3 Picea glauca | reverse complement strand
TATATATATATATATATATATATATATATATATATATATATATATATTTGAACAAAGTCAGCTTTCAAGTCTGTTCTCGAGAGATTTGTTCCCCTTAATTACCTCTCCTATTGCCCTGGATAGATTCCCCACAGGGACACCCTCGTGGGATCGTTCCCTTACATTCTAGAGTCGGGGTAAGTTCCCTGAAAGGACTACCGCCTTGGTAAAATCATGAATTTGCTTATTATCTATCACAGACGCTAATAAATGAGGGATTTAAGAGAACCTCTCAGTCTGGTCATAAAACCTGGTGGAAATCTACCCAGGAAACCGATGAAGGACTTTAAGGCCTAAGTTTGAAAACCCTGCATGAGAGAGAGAGGGTATTTTAGAGCTCGGTATTTCGGTGTTTTGGCAACCGGGAAACCCAAGGGTCAGTTTCTCTTGTACCCACCAGTCTCGAAATCCCGATTAGCGAAACCCCAAAATGAGTGTAGCATGATTCGTGGTAATTTTTTGGCGTTTCGGTACCTGGGACACATAAGGGTAAGTGCCCTTGTACTCACCAGTCCCAAAATCCTGATTAGCGAAACCCCGAAATGAACTAGCATGGATGAGTTGTGATGTTTCATAGGTTCGATACCCATGATACGCTTCCTCTTGCTAAATGCACGAATGAGATTCTTTTGGAGGATATAAGGTCTGTTACGACCATTAAATTGAATGAAGAAATGCAGGCGTTAATGCCTCGACCCCTTTCTACCTTCGTAAGTAGCGAAGAAATCGGGACCGTTGATTTCAAGACCCATGGGAATACAGGGACCATCCAGTTGTAGAATACACGTGGCGGCCGGTAAGTGTTTCGGATTTTCGGCTGTCGGGAGATCAGAGGGTAAGAACCTTTATGCTCACGACTCCCAAAATCCTGATATGCGAAATCACGAAATAACAGCGTATGACTAAATCCCGATATTTCGGTATTTTGACATTCGAAATATCCTAAGGGTGAGCTCCCTTGTATTTGCAAGTCCCGAAACCCAGATTCACGAAAACCTGAAATGACAACGTGTGGAGGGGTTAGGACATTTCAGTGTTTCAGCACCCGGGGTACCTAAGTGCGAGTTTCCTTGTACTCGCCAGTCCAAAAATCCCGATGGGAGAAATCCCGAAAGGATGATACGCGGACATGTTACGATATTTCGGCATTTCAAAAATCAGAATACTCAAGGGTGTATACCCTTGTACTCGCCAGTCCCAAAATCCCAACTTGCGAAATCCTGAAATAGTATAGTGTATTTCAAGGTTCGGTGTTTCGGAGTTTCGGTTCCCGGGAAACCCAGGTGCAAGACCTAATGATTCTCACATATCGCGAAATCCCGAAGTATGAAACCCCGAAATGAGTATAGCGTGACTAGAATTTAATGTTCTGGTGCTTTGGCACCCAGGATATCTAGAGGCAAGACTCTTGTCTTCACGATTCCCAAAATCCCGACTTGTGACATCCCGAAATGATAGAGCGTGGACAGGTTATGATGTTTCGGAGTTTCGGGTTCTGGGAGACCCGGATGTGAAATCCTCCCATCCTCTCATATCACGAAATCTTGATAGGCGAAGTCCCAAAATGGACTAGCACACATGGTTTTGGTATTTCGACGTTTCGGTACCCGAGATCTCCAAAGGTTAGTTTTCCTCGTGTTTTCTAGACACAAAATTCCGATGGATGAAACCCTGAAATGAACAAGGGAATACATGCATCACGATTTTTCCGAATCGTGAAAGCCGAGAGCACCTCTTCGATAAGACCTGTGGTCATAGCTGCTGATCATATGAGTATCGATAAGGGATGGCAGGGTCTATATCAGGTCTCGTAGGGATTCGAGGAATTCTGTTCATCGGAGAAAAGATGAAAAAGGCCCAAAAATTTTGAATTTCGTAGTGGGTGTTTTACAGAGCCAAGCCTCATTTTGACCCGGGTATGATAACATAATTATCTCTCTGTTATATGTTTCATTAGTATATATATCTGTGAGAATCATATCAAAAGTCTTGGGCCTTTGAAAGACAAGGTTTCCAGTTTTGTGACTCTCTTAATTCTAGCTAGCCATTGCCTGAGCAGTCGGCCAGAAGCCTATTCAAAATTCTCTCGGAGAACTAGAATTAAATTCCCTGCTTTTCTGTGCAGTGATAGTTATTACTATCTTTAAAGTTATGGATTTCTCTATGTCTTTTAAAGAAGCAAGGGATGTTGAATGCAGTACTTCTGAAAGTAGCCTTAGCTCCATGTTCTCCGATAAAGTTGTTGAAAGTTATTTAATTTTAACACATTCTGATCCCATAACTTGTATCATGATCCACCACATGCCCTCCATTGAGACATTAGATCCTAGACTCCAAGACGTCTATAAAGGTATGATATGACCCAGATCTACCAAATATGGATTGGGTTACATAGAACAATGTGACAAAGTTATTTTAGCCTACATATTTGATAATCCCATACCCCCATCTCTCCAAAGACCAAATATTTCTGAAATCCATAAATTTCACTCTATCATGATCGGATGTCCAAAAAACACCATTGAATAAAAATGGATAAAGAAAATGCTAAATTGGGATCTTTTTACTCATCCACAGTCAAAAGAATTCAATCTATCCATCCCTAATAAGGAAAAAACCCGTTTGTCTCAAGAATGGTAGACATTTATCTCCAAAAACAATATTTGGATTTCTTTCTATGTCTAGAAACAAAAATTGCAAAATCCAGCAGTCCAAAAGATCGAAGCAGGAAGTCCTTCTAGACATGAATGGAAAAATCTGGAAGGAAAACCAGTAGAATCAACATCCGCCTTCCCTCTTTTCAAAGGCATTATCCTTGAAGATGACAACAAACAAGCTAGAGCTATGCCACTTATGTTGGCAGATGAAGTTTCCCAACTATCTGGTTTAGAAAGAAAAGTACATTATGTGTCTGAACAAATAAACTGGACTAATACAACCTTAAGAGGAATAGCTACTCACACTTTTGTAACAAATGATTATGCCCGAAAAGGACAAATCAAAGACCTATAAGTTTCTACAAACACAATAGTTCAGTTTGTAAACCAATTAAATAACAGAGTAACATACATTACTAATTATGTTGAAAAAACACAAGAGTTAGTAAAGCAGAAAACCGATGATTCTGCTAAAAATCACAAGGAATTAATGGAAGGATTAGGAGAATCTTTTTCAGTAGTGGGAAAAACTCTCTTAAAAATACAAGAGAAAGATACTCATCGAGATAAACCAATTCCTCGGTCTTTTATTCTTCCCCACGCACCCATATTTATCATTTCTCCTGTATATATCCCAGAAAAAAAAGAAATCCATAAAAAATTCCTAGCTCATTTTCCGACAGAAGACATTGATCCCCGTTCCTCTACCAATCCAAATCTTTCCCTAGTCTCCATCCAACGCCCTTCATATGAAAATATATCTCATCATATGAGTAGACCACCAACACATGATCTTCTTGGAAAAGGAAAAATGCCTGATTCATAGTCATTTGGTGAAGAATGGTTTCTCGAATGGAATATAGATGGTCTATCAGTTGGTTAAATTCGCCAATTGCTTGACATAATGTATGTTTCTTACATAATAATGTGTATGAAAGGGAAAACTGAAATAGAGGCATGCAAATCTTTGATCCAATGCTTCACGAGAACTTTGAGTAAATGGTGGGAAATGACCTCATCTCCAATAATGATAGAAAAAATTGAAGCAGAAGTACTCAAAGATGACCATGGAGATGTAGTTTATCACCTTAATGGAACACCACAGAGTTATATGATTGGAGCCCTTACCACACTAATATTAGAACACTGGTGTGGGATAGAAGAAGAAATTGCTGACAAACATGAACTGATATTAATGAATATCAAATGTAGAAAGATGTCTGAATATGAAGAATTCCACAAAGAATGGACCCAAAGGATATATGAAGTAAAATATAGCTAGAATATTTTGTGGAAACAAGTATACCTTGCCGCCATCCCTAGAAAATTTGTTGAATATATCAAAATGCAAGAAATATTCAAATTACCTTATGAAATGTATACTTGGGGTGAAATTTACTCACTCATCACCAAAGCCTTGATAGGATTATGTACAAATATGAAATTCCACAAGTCTATCAAGAAATTGTCTCATCTACCAGATAGTAAATCTATCTGTGAGAAATATGGACTATATCTGGCTGACCCTGTCAAGAGGAGAAAGAAATCAAATAATCACCAACACAATACGAAGACAACGAAAGATAGATGGAATCCAGCCAAAAAATCCAGTTATACACAAAGAACTCACTACTTTAATCCAGAAGATATAAAACTAAAAACACATTCTGCTCAAGAAAGACAGAAAGTACAATGCTAGCTATGTGGTAAATTTGGACACATTGCAAGCTCATGCCCAGAGGGAAAAACTTCAAGAAATTCCAAAGGGAAAATATCTGAACAAAGAGCTAGAGAAGAAAAGCAAAAGGTTGGCATAGAAACCGTGCAACAATTAGCAAATAGACCACAATGTAACAGGTGTGGAGAAAATGATCATACCACAAACCAATGTCCTCACCATCCTTTTGTCAAAAGAGAAGAAGTTCATCTTCTCCATGAATGTTGTTGTTTAGAATCAACAGACACTTCAAAATTTGAGTATGCTTCATCTGATGAAGAAATTTTCATGGCTCATCATTGCCACTGCCATGATCCTAACTATTGTTTATGTGAAAATTCTTTTGGTTCTGATTCAACTTCAGACTCTCCCAAGCATAGACAAAAAATAAAAGTATGTATGTGGCAAGACACAAGTGATCAGTATGCTCAAATGCTCTCATAGATCAAATCTTTACCAGAGGGGGAAATGAAGAAAGGTCTTCTAGAATCCTTTTTAAAAACAATGGCCTCCGAACAGAAACAAAAGGATCCAAGTGTTTCTTCTTCAACAAGTACAAAGACTTTATTTTTAGATGCTTCATTTGAAAGAAATACCAAGTCTTTTATCAAGCATAATAAGGAGACCAAGCTCCAACATCTTTCTTTGACTAATTTAGCTAAAGAAGTATTTTATCTAAAGAAAGAAGTAGCAGAACTTCGCCTCAAGCTTGATCAATACGAAGAAACTTCTGAAGATTCATATAAAGTTGATTCTTGGGCTCGCCGAGAAATAAAAGCTCTAAAAGAACAAGTGACATCATCTCCTCCTCCACTTGAAGATGTGGCCAATGAACAAGAAAATAATCTACACATCGTCAAACATGATCCCAACCATTTACAAGGGTTAAATGCTATGAAAATATTGACTATCCAATACCAGAAATACCATGTTGAAATCATTATAGAAATTGAAGGATAAATCTTTTTCCTTAATTCTCTGTTAGATACTGGTTCTGACATGAATTTACTCAATCAAGATTTGATCCCTTCTAAATACTGGCTCCCTAGTAAATATTCTATTGTAGGTCTGGGAAATGTTTCTACCAATATTATCTTTGAAGTTCCTAAGGCATTAATATGGTTTGACCAATGTTCCCTTGGTATGAAATTCCTCCTCGCTGATCTTCCTGTAGATTGTGTCCTAGGAACTCCTTTTCTTGCAGTTGTTTAACCACATGGGTTAGCAACAACATCCTTAGGTCATCTAGGCTATTATCTCACCATCCCTAGCCTTATAAGCAATGGTCCTCCTGTCAAAAAAATACTTCCGTTCATTTCAAAACCATAGATAAATACTATCTTCTACCCAACCACAAGTCTTATCATTATAGAAACCTGGGATGATTTGAATAATAGACCAACAACAAAGCATATTGATGATAACCTTGGATGGATAGAATATCATAAAAATTGGGCACCACACTTGGAATTGCGTTGGTCTGAAGGGATTGAGTTTGGGCTTCCAGGATTCTCTTCCAATACTAGCATACATGTAATTCCACCTCAACATCTTATAGGAAGAATGCACCAGGCACCAACCCTTGCAGCCAAAGAAAAATTGGTAGAAATGGAAGATATAACCAGATTGCGCTCTACATTTAGGAGATGGTATGGTCAAAATCTACAACAATGGAAGACTACACCAGACCATTCTTATTTTGTTATCAACCGAATGAGATCTCTACAGTCTTGGACACAACAAGATCCTTCTCAAAGACTTTTTGAAATCTATTATCATCAATACAAGGCCATGTGGGACCACATGTGTTTATGGAGTGATAGATACATATATTATTACTGTATGATGAAATTTTCAAGTAATTTCATAAATAACACTAATCCTGAACAAGAATGGCTTGAAGCATGGTGGAAAAAGTTTGGTTTAAAATCAAGTGCCATTCATCCAGTCGTCATAGAAAATTGACAATTTGTCCACCAACTAAATTTGTCAGATAATGTTCATCGTCTTGGCCAAATATCCAATATTGGTTTCATGAACATCTTCATAGATGAAAAACATCCTTGGGTTATCATAATCAAATATGTCCTTCAACAAGAAGAAGATATCAATGAAGACCCAAATATGTACCGTGAGGGTTTTACACAACATTGGAATCCATATGGTTTTAACCATTTTCATGATCAACCTATTGAATAAAGGTTATTAGTGGGACCTGTACAATATCATGTCTTACTGGCCAACAGTGGTGTCAGTCGATTTCTGTGGGTTCACGATACGAACTCCACTTTGTACATACTCTTGTCATTTATCTGTCACAAGGAATCTTGGAAACCCAGAGAACTTCTCTGGATTTTGGCTTGGTTTGATCCGCATTTCCAAGGTACTTCCAAATACCTGGAAAGATGAGTAGAATATTGGTCAGATGGATTTTTCATTTTATCTCCACCAAGTATGCAATAAATCAAGAAAGTAGATTTGATTCTTAGGGGAATAAGTCAAATGTCTTTTCAAAAACTGATTCATTTTCTCCAAAAAATTGTATATAAGGAGAAGGGAGGTTCATAGTAAGGGGTATCAATTTTTAGTCAGTCTGAGTCTTCTAAGCTCCCTCTCTTTGAGCTTTGAGTCCTTCTTTTAAGTTTCTTTGATACACTTGCGTGATTCTGGCTCGGCCATCACGAACCTAAAGTGGGAGAAGCATTTAGTTTCAGTCTACAAGTTTGTGTGGAATGTTTTCAGAGATAGAGGCTTGTGCTCAATTTCAGGTTTGTAAACCCATGTCGTTTTGTCTCATATAATACAAATCATCTTCTGCATGTTTATCTATGAAAATTTTCTATTCTCTTGTCTGTGTATTTTTCTATTTCTGTTTTCCTAGTAAAGCGATTGTCGGAAGTTCACTGGAGGTTGGTTCCCGAAAGTTCACTGAGAAGATTGTTGGAGGTTAACTTAGGTCCTGAAGAGCATTGTGGTAAGTCCCGCCAGGCAGGTGGCCACTAAGGGCAGTAAGGCATTGGGTTGTTTGAAGGTTCAAGCTTAGATCTTCTTGGGTTCACTTAGGGGGTATCTAGGTTCAAGATGAGATCACAGAAGAAAGCATTAGCAAAAGTAGAAAAACAAAGACAAGCAAGCAAGACAAACTTTCAAGCTTCATTCTCCGTTGGAGGAAGCCTCTGTGTTTACAAAATGGTATCAGATCTCCCTCTCAAAATGGTAAACTGAGTTTATGTTGTGCCTAATTCTAGAAGTGTGCAAAAAGTGAAGGGGTATCCAGGGTATCCATTTGAGTGAGTAGTTTAAATGTTTTATGAAAACACATTTTTTCCGCGACATTTTTTTGGGGACATTTGTTTAAAAATTGGCTAGAATTTATGTATAATCAGAGTTCCCTAGAATTTTTCCAGCATGGTAAATTCATTTCTGCATTTGATGTGTAGTAGTTGTGAAATTAACAAAAAATGTTTTATTTTTTATTTTTATAAATGTATATTGTAATTTCATAGTAAATGGACAGTTCATTATAAGGTGGTAGATCTGACAGTAGAAGCTATGGTAGGGTTTTTTTCCCTAGAAGGAAACCATATTTTATGAGGGAAATGTATTGCTGCTATGTATCATTGCGAATATTGTATTCTGAGCAAGGATATTATGAGAGAAAGAACATGAAGTTACAGTGGGTGTGTTGTAGGTTGTATCCCTTCATTTGTTGGATAATAATAAAGGAAGGGCCTCAAAATTTCTGTGGTGGACGTAGCCCACACTGGGTGAACCACATATATATATGTGTCTCTATTGTATTGTGTATCTTTTGTGTTTTATTTGTGCATTTGTTTTATTTTATTTCTCCACGATCCTGTTTTTCTAACAAGCACCCCGAACAAAGCCTTAGTGACCCGGCAGAAAGATAAACCCAAGAATCCCAAGAAGGAACATCCTCGCCAAAACAACAAGAAAAAAAGGGGTCCCAAACCCACTGAGACAACTTCATCTCCTAATGGTGACAAAGGAGAAAATTATAAAAATAAGAAGACTGAAAGAGATTGCAACTTTTGTGGGAAACATGGCCATGATGAGTCCAAATGTTTCAAGAAATTGAAGCTTTAGAAGAAGTGATGAAGAAGCACAACATCAATATTGATTCTACTTCTTCTTCTTCTTCTCATGGACATGCACTTTCTTCTTCTAGTTTCTCCTTCAATGCAACTTCTACTTCTTATTCTGATGAGTGGTTTATTGATTTTGAATCATATGGCTAAGAATAAAGCCATATTTTAGTCCCTGAGGTGTAGGACAGTCGGTGACGGAGTGTGTTGTTAAGCCACTCCGTGATGTTAAAGTCACCGGTTCGAAACCTGCGGGGACAAAAAAATCCAACCATGTTAAGGGTTGATGTGGCTCAGGCCGGGTGCGATCCCCAAGTGATTTTGACAGCTTAGATACCCCTGAGTCACGGTTTCTCAAGCCACAGGTTAATCGCGTAGCCAACAGGTCCCGCACAAATTAACAAACAAACAAAAAAGAATAAAGCCATATTTTCTGCTCTAAATGAATGTAACACCAATAACATATTTATTGGTGATGATAGATCTCTTAGTGTTGTAGAATCTAAAACAGTTCAAGCAGATAATGGTCATTTCAATGATGTATTATGTGTTCCAAGTATTTGTTTTAACCTTCTATCGATATATCAAACCACTCATTCAAGTGAAGGTAAAAACGTAGATTTTTCACCTAACCAACTTGTAATCAATGATCTAAAAGATAGTAAGCATGTTCTTGCAACTAGAATTGTTGATGATATTACTAGGTTGTACAAGTTTGACAACTTTGGGTCATCATCTTTTCTATCAGTTTTTTTTGCTCATAGTGATGACTTGAGCAAACTTTGGCATGAATGTTTTGATTATCTAAATTATCGATCATTGAAACAACTATGTAATCAATAGATGGTGATTTTTCTTCCTCTTGTTTCATGCAGAGATGGTGCTTGTGCCGGTTGTTTTCTTGACAAACATCATCGAGAAAATTTTGACAAATGTGACTCTTGGCATGCCTCGGGCCCTTTGTAGCTTGTTCACAATGAATTTTGTGGTCCACCTTCTTCTCCTTATTTTTCTGGGTGCAAGTATTTTGTTAGGGACCTAACCTCCCTAACCCCTCACATAGGTAAAATAATATAATTCCATGTAATAAATACCAATATTAATAATGCCTAGCAATAAGGAAGAATAAGTCAAATGTAAGAATACCTAATAGAATCTTCCACTTCTAGAAGGATCTTCCTCTAGATTGTTCTTTTGGATAGATACATTTAGTATAAATAGAAGTAGAAGGTATGGTAAATCTTTTATTGGATATTATTGTAATAGAGCTATGTTCTGCTAGAGTTTTCCCCCTCGAAGAGGAAAGTGAACATTGCTATCAGTAATCAAAGTGCTCTTTCTAGTGTTATTTTGTTATTATTCTAGTATTGTTTTAATTATATCATTGTTTCTTTGCCATTTCTAGTTAAAATATTTATGTTCTGCATAATATTTTATATTTGGAATACTACAAGTGGTATCAAAGCACCTTCCTCGACAGAAAATTGTGGGTTAATTTTTTTTCAGGGTATAGATGTATTCTGGTGTCTTAAAGCTACAAAGATCTGTCATTACACACATAAACCCACGGTCGGGGACTCATGCATCCATGAAATACAAGTGCTACCTAGGAACACATCTATTAGACACCATTATAACCCCTCTTGGTACCCCTTCAAGTGGTAGTGCATCAAATAAAACATATATACAGATTGACCTAGATCTCTTGAAGCCCTCCATAGATAAACCGATCGACCTCTTGACTGCTATAGTTCCACCGAGAATAGCACTTGCGAGGATACTCTCTAGTACGTGGGTAGTACGTCTAAGGGCACGGTCTAACCTCCTTAGTTGGTGCCCTGAGATATTGGGACAAGTACTACTATTCGACACCACATGTATATCAGAGAGCTATAGCATAGGGAAAACCCTTGTCTATAGAAACCCTAAATATCCTACGCCTAGGCATGGAAACAAAAAATAGAACATATGAAATCTATTGGTCCACAACTGTGCCTTCTTCATTTTCGTTACAAAATTACTACACATTTATTCATGTTAAACATTTGGGCATTTCTTCATTGCAGTATTATTCAGGCCAGAGTATAACTCTCTTCGCCCCGATTCTAGTGATACCTATCATTTTTAACACAATTTCTTTTTGTGGACCTGACTTGTCTCTAACACCCTTATTTGGATCCTATCCCTTTGGATCCCCCTTTTCACCCTGATCGCAGTGGTACCTATCATTTGACACCCTTATTCTTCGTGGTCCCACCCACCCCTCAAGACCCATTTTGTTTCCCCTATACAATTTTCCTGCTTATTTGTCCAAATGACTACCACACAAGCCCAAGAACTCAATGCCTTGATTGTTGAGACCCACCAGAATAAGGAAGACATCAAGACTACCAGTGCCAACCTTATCTCAATCAATTCAACTATTAAGATCCTCAAGCAACAATGTTCCCACATCAAAGACCTCAAAGACTTCAAAGAACACTTCCTAGGCCATTCCCATAACCCTTCCTCTTTCGAACAACCCTCTTATCAGGATGACCATGATCGTTCCCATTACCAAGGCCCTCATACTACCCACTTTTCCTGAGACCTCTGCCCTCCCAGAATTGAGGTGAACAAATTTGATGGATCAAATGCTACAGGATGGGTCACCCAAATGGAACATTATTTCTCTTTGCATGGAATTATTGATGATTTATACAAGTTTCTCTATGGTGTCCTACAACTGGATCAAAAATGATGGAAATGGTGGCAATGGCGAAAAAATGCACGCTAAGGGTATCTTGCTTGGACATAGTTTGTGGCCAAAGTTTATGATCACTTTGACTCTGACACCCAACATTTAGGATGTTTGACAAAGTTAAAGCAATATGGGACAGTGGAAGAATTTATTGCCACATTTGAGCACTTGGCCTCAAATATGAAATTTGTGCCCATGTTCTCATGGCACACCCCTAGACTTGGTTGGAAGCTACTCAATGAGCCAAGGAATCCCAACATATTGTATCCTCCTAGACCCACAAAGCCTCCTTTCCTCCTCTCCCTAAAACCACTGATCCCCCCCCCCTGCAACTTCCCTCAAGATCCAAAAGTTAACTAGGGATGAAATGGTTGAACGCCAACTCAAGGGTATTTGTTATAATTGTGATGACAAATATTTTCCCGGGAACAAGTGTAAGGAACACAATATTTTTATGGATGTGACTGAGGATCTTTCTGAAGAGGATTTCATTGTTCCACCTATGGAGGAACTACCACTATCATCTTACCTCAACCCATCCTCTGGACCACCAAACATTGATCCAGTGATTTCACTTAGTGCCCTCACTAACTTCTCTTCTCCCTAGACTCTCAAATTAAGTGGTTACATAAAAAATAGGAAGTTCATCATCCTTATGGATAGTGGTAGAACCCATAACGTTATTAATCACCTCATTTCCCAAGAAGTCAATTGTTACATCTATGTCATCAATAATTTTCAAATCATGATTTCCAATGGTGGTTCCATGAAATGTGGGGGACAATGTGAAAATGTGTGACTCCAAATTGGTTAGTATCACATAAAATCCCATATCTTTTCTATAGACATGGGTGGTTGTGACATTTCTGTTTGTGCCGAATGGTTACGCACTCTAGTCCCCATTCTCATGGATTTTAAGGACTTAACCATGCAATTCTAGCAAGAGGGACAATAGTATAAGTTCCAAGGCATCCCAATCAGTTTCCATCGCATGGAAAATATCCTCAAAAAAGGGTCATTTAGAAATTATATCCCAAATCCACTCCATTCATGTTGTTGAGACACCTTTTGTGCATCCCATTCTTCAATCTATCCTCTCCGGCCACCAAGTTGTTTTTACCAACCAAAAATAACTTCCCCCTTCCTGTGGATTCCATGATCATTCCATCCCTCTCATCCTGGGCAATCTTCCTCCCAATGTTTGACCTTATCATCATCCATTTTCCCAGAAGAATGAAATTGATAAAATTGTTCATGAATTAATAGAAACTGATGTTATCCGTCCTAGTACTAGCCCTTATTCTTCCCATGTGTTCATCGTACTCAAGAAAGAAGGTACTTGGCGCATGTATCCTAGTTTCTGCGCCCTCAACAAACTCACAATAAAAGACAAATTCCCCATTCCTTTCATTTATGACCTCTTGGATGAATTGAGTGATGCTAAATAATTCACCAAATTGGATCTATGTTCTGGCTACCACCAGATCCGTATGAAAGAAGAAGAATTCCCAAGACTGCATTTTTCACTCATGAGGGTCATTATGAATTCTTGGTAATTCCATTTGGATTATGTAATGCTCCTTCCACTTTCCAAAGTCTTATGAATCATGTCTTTTGTCCTTTTCTTCGTCATTTTTTCTTAGTTTTCTTTGATGATATTCTCATCTATAGTAAAACTTGGCCATCCCATATATCCCATGTGAATCAGGTTCTCCATATATTCTCTAAGAAATAACTTTTCCTCAAACCATCTGAATTTTCCTTTGGTGCCTCAGAAGTGGAATACCTGGGTCATATTGTCGGCAAGGATGGTGTCCGAGTGGATCATAAGAAAATTGAATCTATGCAAGATTGGCCTCACCCTAAAAATCTTAATAGCTCGAGTGGTTTTCTGGGTTTAATGGACTATTATAGGAAGCTTGTTCGGAATTATGGAAAGATTGCAACTCCTCTCACTGCCCTCCTTAAAAATAATTCTTTCACTTGGTCTTCAGCTGCGGATCATGCCTTCCAAGACTTAAAATATGTTATGTTCTCGACCCCTATTTTAGCCCTCCCAGACTTCACAAATATGTTTGTATTGGAATGTGATGATTATGGGAAAGGAATTCGAGCCATCCTCATGCAATATGGCAGAGCCTTGGCCTTCACTAGAAAACAAATTTCAGAGTGACATTTGGGCCAATCCATTTATGAAAAGGAAATGTTATCTACTCTGCATTATTTGGATCTCTGGCATCCTTATTTATTGGGTCAACAATTCCAAATAAAAATTGATCATCAAAGTCTCAAGTATTTCCTGGAACAACAAATTTCATCCCCGACGCAGCAAAAATTGGTGACCAATCTATTTGGCTATGATTATGAGATCATTTATAAGAAGGGAAAGTAAAATGTAGTGGTTGATGCTCTTTCCTGGAAATATGAAGAAGACGGGTCCCTTTTCTCCCTCTCCTTGATTGTACCAGATTGGCTCCAAGATGTTCATCAAGAATGGTTGTAGGACCCAAATTTTTCTAGATTTCTCCACCAATTGCAACAGAATTCTTCAGTTTCTCTAGGGTACTCTTGGCATAATGAAGAGATTCGCTACAAAGGCTATTTTTATTTATGCAAGCAATCCCAAATTAAATCCACAATGATTTATTAACTTCATGCCTCACCCACAGTCGGACATTCAGGGTTTACAAAAACCTATGAACGAGTCAAATGCTATTTTTTCTGGGAGGGTATGAAATAGGAAGTCTGCACCTTTTTTATTGAATGTGAGGTCTATCAACACAACAAGGGAGAAACTATCAAAGATCTGGGCACACTCCAATTGCTTCTGATTCCCCTGTTATTTGGAGAGTTGTTTCTATGGATTTCATTGTAGGTTTACCTAAATCGGGAAAAACTTCAATCATCATGGTGGTAGTAGATCGTCTCTCCAAATATTCTCATTTTATTTCTCTTCAAAAACCATTCACAACTTCCATAGTGGCTCAAATATTCATGGATAATATCTTCCAGCTTCATGGAATTCCTAATTCTATTGTCTCTGACAGAGACCCTATTTTCACCAGCAATTTTTGGCAAGAATTGTTCAATCTACAGGGCACACAATTGCATCTCATTATTGCTTATCACCCCTAAATGGATGGAAAAACTAAACTTGCCAACAAGTATTTGGAAACATATTTGAGGTGTTTTTCATTTGAGAAACAAAATCGGTGGGCTCAATGGTTACCCCTAGTTGAATGGTGGTACAACACATCTTACCATACAATTACTCGCATGACTCTTTTTGAAGCAGTGTATGGCCAAAATCACGTTCATTTATCTTCTATATTCCAGGGGTCTCGAAGGTTCAGGACGTTGACAAAAATCTTACAATCGACAAGGATATTCTTTGTGACCTCAAGGACAATTTGGTCATGGCTTAGAATCACATGAAGAAACAAGAATATCAAGGTCGTTTAGAACACCATTTTGTTGAAGGGGACCAAGTATTTCTTTGACTGCAACCTTATAAGCAGACTTCACTCAAATTTCAACAATGTCATAAACTTTCACCCAAATTTTATTGTCCTTATACAGTCCTCTATCATGTGGGAGAGGTGGCCTATTAGTTAGCTCCACCTAGTCAGTTGAAGCTCCATCATGTTTTTCATGTTTCCCGCTTAAAGAAGGTGATTGGAACTAAGTGCCAAACTCAAACTAGTCTCCCTGAATTGGATGAAGAAGTTTCCATATGGTTGCATGCACAAGCAGTCTTGGCCCAGAGAGAGCATCGTCTTCGTTAGCACACCATCCAATAAGTGTTATTATAATGGAAATATACACCTCCAAAAGATGCCACCTGGGAGCCGACCACCATTATACAATAATTCCCTCATATGAATCCTTTAGGACAAGGTTGTTCTTCAAGGGGGAGGACATGTTAAGGACCCAACCTAATAGACCTAATAGAATCTTCCGCTTCTAGAAGGATTTTACTCTAGATTGTTCTTTTGGATAGATAGATTTAGTATAAATAGAAGTAGAGGGTATGCAAAATATTTCCTTGGATATTATTCTAATAGAGATCTGCTCTATTGGAGGTTTCCCCCTCGAAGAGGCAAGTGAACATTGCTATCAATAATCAAAGTGTTATTTCTGGTGTTATTCTAGTATTATTCTGGTATTCTTCTAATTATATCAATGTTTCTCTGCCATTTCCAGCTAAAATATTTATGTTCTGCATACTATTTTATATATGGAATACTACATATTTCTTAATTTTCATTGATGGATTTTCAAGACGTACTTGGGTTTGCCTCTTAAAACTTAAGAGAAAAGTTTTTGACAAGTTTCTAGCCTACAAGGCCCTTGTATAAAAGAAATCTCAACATCAAATTCAAAGGTTAAGAACAAATAATGGAGGCGAATATGTGAAAATAATTTTACAAGTTACTACAATACATAGGGCATCCAAATGCAACACATTGTTCCATATACACCACAACAAAATGGTGTTGCTGAGAGAAAGAATTACATATTAAAAAAAATGGATAGTTAGATGATCTGATCTAAGGGATTAAGTCTAAAGTATTAGGTAGAAACCATCAACTATGAAAATTACATAGTAAATCACACTCCCACAAAGAATCTTAAAAATTTGACACAATAAGAAGCATGGACTAAAATTAAACCAGATGTAAGTCACTTCCATGTATTTGGAAGTATCGCATGGGCTCACATTCCTGATGAGAAAGGGAAAGAATTGCAGCCTAAAAGTGATAAGTGTATATTTGTTAGTTATTTTGAAGATTTCAAAGGTTACATACTTCTTCAACCACATCGTAATGAAATTTTTATTAGAAGAGATGTTAAATTTGATGAAAATCTCTTGGCCTGTGAGCCTAATTTGGAGATTGTTCCTTCTTTGGCCTACGATCTGTCTTTGATGTTTTTTCCTTCTTTTGTTCCTATTTTGGTTTCTTCTTCAGGTGATGATAATGAGGACAAAAATCCACCTCCACCTTCTCACCTTCCTCCAGATGAGTCCACTGAACTTGAACCAACACCAACACCACCTCTTCCTAGATGGGTTTGTTCAACATAAGAAGTAGTTGGTGATCTTGTCAATGATCCTTCAAATCACTATCAGACATGTTCTCAGTTCCAGTGAGCCTCTTCTCTTTTGGCTCAAGTTTCAGAGACTCATTATCCATAGACATTTGCATAAGATTCAAGTAATCCAGATTGGAATACAACAATGAATGAAGAGTATCATTCTTTAATGGAAAACAATACTTGGGATCTTGTACCTCTTCCAAAAGGAAGAAAACTTGTCATATGTAAATGGGTCTACAGAATTAAGTGTGCACCAGATGGAAGTGTGGAAAGACACAAGGCTCGGTTAGTTATCAAAGGATTTTCCCAAGTTGAAGGAATTGACTATAATGAAACATTTTCCCCTATAGCCAAAATGAATTCCATCCACCTTGTTCTTTCCCTGTAGCCAAAGTCTAATGCAGGTTGTGTTTTCATCCTTGGTTTAATACCTATCACTTGCGCCTGTAAGAAACAATAGGCTATTGCACTTTCTTCAGCAAAAGAAGAGTACTGAGCAATGGTAAATGAAAATTTAGGAAGCCTTGTGGCTTCGATAGATCCTTTCATAGTTTGGATTCCAGCAACAACATCTAACCATCCTTTGGTGCGACAATCAGAGTTCCATCAAGCTCGCCAAAGACAGAATTCAATATCAACGCAACAAACACATCGATCTACACATGCACTTCATTAGAAAGCTCATTTATGATCAAGTTATTGAAGTGCTCTTTTACCCTATAAAAGATCAAGTTGAAGACATTTTCACAAAGTCTCTTATAGGAGAGAATTTTTCCAAACTTCAATCTCTATTAGGAGTTCAGGAAGTTGTCGTTAAGGGGAGGTAGACTCTAATTCCTCCTTCCTTCTCCTATTTTGTCACTATTATAAATCCTTCAATTTTATCCCAAGTTGTTCTTAAGGGGGGATGTTAGGATATTTAGACACTTAGGAGTTAGTTAAGATCTACTTGGTCTAATATGTCATTAGGTAAAAGTGTATTTCTTAGTGTGTTTCTTTAGTATGCATTAGTATGGATTTGTAGTTAGGAAATTCAACGGTCATGATATGTTCCCGACATAGAGTGATTCAAGGATTCATATTCTCCTCGATTCTAATGGTCACATTGATATGTGACTTAACACCTGATTGGTCAATGATCTCTATTTAAAGAGAATGGAGGTTCATTTTCTGATGATCGATTGCGAGAAAATCTCTTGTAAAATATCTCTATAATCTTTTTCTTTTGCATTAATAAACTGCTTCAAGTGGTTGTGTTGGTTGGGACCATGGATGTTTCCCCATAGGGGTTTTACCACGTCAAAACATTGGTGTATTGATATTTGATATAGTTGTGTGAGTGGTTACTGAAGGTGTTCTTCCTTTGTTGGAATACCCGTGTTGTCGAACAAGTACTTCCACCTTTGAGAATAATGATTTTCCAACTTCCATTTTTCCCAACGAACCTCTATTACGTTCAAGTGATGAGACCTGATTCGAAAATAATCCTCATTTCCTAAACTAGATGAGGTATCCCTAAATTGTGGTGATTCCAACTCGATGTGGGAAAGTATAGAAGCCATGTAAGAAGTAATAGGATGACACATGTCATAGTTAAATATGCTTGAATAAACGATGGGTTGGTTGTACAAGGCAAAAGGACCACATGCTCGCATCCTTGAGCATAATGTGCTCGAATTTGAAGATCCACACATAATGATCACATAAACAACTAAGTTGGAGGATGATAATGTTGACGTGTGACTTAGAGATAGAGACATAGTAGAAACACAGCCTCACAATTACCCATAATGAGACTTAAGAAAGATTTAGATTGCAATGATATTTTAGATTACAATGTATTAAGTTTATGATACATTTTAAGTCTTATTTCAATAAAATTGAAGGTCAATGGAGGACAACATTAATCTAGGAGGTAGCTCTTACTGTAACAACTACAATATGGAAATTACATGTAAAAAACTACAATATTGAAATTACTAATTTAATTTGTATTAATAATTATATGAATATATTTAACACAATATTGAAACTTTAATATCCTTAAACATTTGATTAAAAAATGAGAAACAACAAATACAATAAAAGTCAATCATATGGTTGAGTGATAACAACAACAAAGTGGAGCAAATGCTTGCTATGGATAGGGTATTGATTTATTATACTTAAGTTTAGTTTGAGCTTGAAGGAAAACACAAATGCATTAAAATTTTTCCATATCCAAAATTATAAAATGATTAGTATTAAGTTTTTTTAGTTAAATCAATTTTAAAATAATAATTACTGTACATTAAACTTTGTTTTATAGTGATATTTTAAATAAATATAATGAAAATATTTATAATAATTTATAAAACAAAAATATTATATTTTAATTTAATATAATTTTAATTTAAAGTTTTCTATTTAAGAAACTAGTTTCCAAGCTTTTATTTTATTGATGTTAAAACACCCAAAAAGCTCTCAATTTCCCAAAATAATTATTAACTCCCTAAAAATAAGAATAATTCCAATTCCAATTCCAAAAATGTTATCAGCATAAGTACAATTAGTATTCTAAATATTTCTTCTTCACATTTACCAGTGATCTCACTATAAATAAACATGTATAATTTACATAACAACTCAGGTGTGCACGTGCTCAAAGAGATTAGCTTGTAAAATATTAAATAGAAAGATGATGCACGAGGATAAGGCGATAAAATGAATAAAACTTAACCATGGGTTGGGTTAAAAGGTTTTCGATGGCATCTCTACCGATGATTTTCAGACTGTTTAGGCCAGATATCCCATAGAATTATGATTGTCACGTTCCAAGTACTCCCTTCAAATCAACTCCTGAATTCGTACTTTTATTGCTTTAAATTCGGGCTTGAATCTCTTTTGGAGATTTTCAACACAGTCACTCAATAGTTGTTGTTGTTCATGTAAGATTTTTTTAGCCTTCATGATGCGCATTATTGCAGCATCCATTGAGTAATTTCTCTCTTTATTAACAATTTCACTGACTCTTTTATTCTCATTCACCTCTGCAAGTGGAATCCTATTCTTCAATTTCTCATTCACCTCTGGAAGTGGCATCTTAATCTTCTTCAATTTGTGAGAAAAGCTCGGAATGAATTCAGAAATATCACCTGGAGATATTGTTGTAGAGGATGGTTCCTTTAGAAGAATCTTATACTTTCCACACGAAACTGAATGCAATAGTCGAATAACATCTTTATCTTCCAAATTTAATTGAGATTTAATTTCTTCATAGCTCAACTTGTTAGAATCATTGAAGAGCAATAGCACAACTGCCTGGTATGTTGTTACTGCCATTTCTATTACCTTGGTATCAAACTTGGAGATGATATCACAAGTCCCCAAGGAGAATATCCATGTGAATTTACGATCCTCATGTAATACAGAATAAAAAAATTTAAACTCCTCAAGGCATCTAGCCATCTCAGAAGGTAGATTAAGATCGGAAGTCTTGTATGCTGGCCAAACTGCAATATTCAATACTGTAACAGCGAACCTTATTTTCAGATTGTTATCTGAATTATTAAACCTATCTTGGATTTCCTTTGAAACTTTGAAATCATTAACCATGATCTTCATCTTTGATATAAGTTGGAGACTGCACCGCTCCTTCAACTTGAGAAACAAGTTCTGCTCATTATCAATATTTACACTCCTATCAAACAATAATCTCCGAGCTAACTTTTTGGTGGAAAATTCTGCAGATATATCTTTATCATTCACATAGTCAACAAGTTTTACAGCGTTTTCCAACATATTTTCAATATGATCATCGGTCATTCTTGGAATGCCACCGTTCTTCACTGCATTATCACAAAAGGCTGCCAACAACTCTGGAAATGAGCTTCCCCACACTCCTTTATTGCATATTACCTCAAATGCTTCGTGTAAAGCCATATGGATAGATTTATTCTTTTGAAATGCATGTTCTACATAATCCATATACCTGTCATAAATTTCGATGACCTTCTGCACGAATTAATGTTCTTGTATGCTTGACTTCACGTTTACAGCATCTTCTGCCCATTTAACTAATGCTATTCCTTGGGTAGTTATATGCTGTTTAAACATACTTGCCACTGGTTCCAGACCTTTGGGTATTCTAGAAAACAGCTTGTACATCTTAGAAACATCATTTTTCTTATCATCCCTAAGCAGCGCATCGAAGCCTGAATCCTGTTTTCCTAAAAGTTGATTTTCATAACGGAAAAGTAGTTCATTTTGTACTAGCTCTAATAACTTATGCTGGGTGCTGGAGTGCAAATAATGGGTAATTCTGTGCTCCTCGTTATCCAAACATTCTTCAACCTTTAACATATATTCCGGAAAAGAATCCTCTGAAATCCAGGAAGCAGCCTTTCGAGCATAGTAAATTCCAGTATCTTCCAGCATGGGCTTTTCAAACTTAATCTGGTAATCCAGGTCAGTCATATAAATTTCCACACAAATGCCCACAATGTTTTTCAACAACGCCGTCAATCTGCTCTCCCTCGCGCTCTCTGTTAATCAAATCGAAAACAATATTGTTCAAATCAGTCCGTGTGGCCTCACTGAAACACATGAATCCAACTTGTCTCAGAGGCAGCATCTTTTCTCGGCGAACGAAGTAAAGCTCCAAATAATAGAACATCGTTGATATCGATCTGACCATGACCTTGTGATTTTCCCAACGTCGCAAAAATTCTCTTAACATGAGCTGATCAGGTTGTTTCGTTAATGCTGGTAAAACCGTGAAAGAGATATATTCTTCAAACGACTTCCTTTACATATCATAGAGTCGCTGTGACGCGTTATGGTTGCTCAGGTCGTCGATAGTTTCATGACTGTGCATGTACTATTCTAAATGTAATTTTTCGTTCAAAGTTCACCTATTGATAATGGGTACATTTAATAGGTTTTTAGTTCTTAATACGTTTTTTATGGACGAGATTAAATATACCTAGATTATTCTTAGTCGTCACAATAAATAAATGGCTCTGATTTCATCCATTAACTTCCGAGCTGTTATAAAGACGTCCGTTTATATGTTTACTTTTTTATATTTACCTAATCGTGTTTAAAAATTACTGTGTTCACTAACTTATTGCCATGTCTACATGATTAAAAAATATTAAGATATTCGCACAAAGTGGTGGCTGCGTTTCTGTGCTGGCCATGTTTCGTTTCATTTCTGTGGTGGCTGACGTTAATCAGCCACGTAATTGTGGCTGTGCTAGTTGTATAGCAGTGGAAACCACAACACCGAAGTTTTCCAAATTTTTTGATTATTTACAAGTTATCATTAAAAAAAGTTTTTCACAAGTTTTTCAAAATCACTATACTTTTGTTGAATTAAGAAGTTTTTCAAAATCACCATACTTTTGTTGAATTAAGAGGTTAGGAAGGTTGTTAGTGTGACAAATATTTTGAAAATGAGATCTAATATGAGTATAGGTTGGACAATCTAAGAGAAAGTGTTTTTCATCTTTTACTTTCTTAATGTCACAAATCCCATGGCCTTTTAGGAATTGACCAACCTCCAGTTCCACTATGAAACGTGGAACTGGTGACAATTTATTCTTATCTTAACAATGCTTATTTTTTCTTTACAAACATCTCACTAAAAATCATTGTAAAATGTCCTATTTCCCAACTATAATACATAATACATTGATTTTATTTCAAAAATAAAGAACAAAGCGAGAATGCTAGACATAGCTAAATTTACATGTGTACGTTGACTGATTACTTATTTTGATCTCACAATCAACTGTAGCATATGGAATATATTATGTCATCATAAAGTTTGTGATTTTAATAATTTTTGCACCTAATTATTTTGAAGGAAATATAAGCAGAAACCCTATTCTAGTGTATTTTTTGAAAGCAATTGTAGCATATGAAATATATTATAGGTCACTGTAAAGTATGTGACTTTAATAATTTTTGGAGGGAATTATTGTAAAGTAAATTTAGAGTGTATTTTTAAAAACGTTTTGACTATGAAAATAAAAATGAAACTGTTCTCAATAAAATCTAACTATTCAATACAATATAAAATCTAACTCTTTATATTCATATTTACATTTAATATAAAAACAATGTATAAAATTGAAGGGTAGTAGTCTAAACGTTTTATCTTTTGTTTGTTTTTAGGTAATTTTTTTCTTTTTGATTTTGCCAGAAATCTGGTGATGAATAGTTATATCCGCAAATTTGAGTAATTAAATGTATATAATCGAAATTATACATTAAAAAATGCAATTTAAACAACAAAAAATAACAATTATATCCAAATTTACATGACCGGATACCAACCAAAAAAACCCCAAAATAATTAAATTATTCTATAAAATATAAAATCGAACCATTCAAAGACAGGCAGCCTCAAGCACAGTGCACGTACGGCAACCCTATGGCATAAAAACAACACAAATCGAACAATGCAAATACGCGCGGCCGCTGGCATGGTGATGCACAGCAACCCTAGAGAATAAAAATCCCGGAGATAAATAAAACGTGGCGGGCATCGATCCACGAACAGCCAAGATAAATAGATAAATACAACTTTCGGTAAATTTTTTACCTCAACCTTAATGTTAATGGCAACATTATTTCTAGGATTGATTATTCATAACTAAATTGTCAAATAGGCATAACATTATGATAAGTTTTAATATCATGTTCTACAATATTAGGATCAATACCTAATACTTCATCATATCAACAAGAAAGTACATTGTTAAAATCCTTAAATAGAAAGGCATAAATTTGAACAGACAATCTACCCTAATAATATTGTTTTCACCGACACCATATTGAACCATATTGAATAGAGAGGTATAAATTAAATTTAAACCTCATTAGAAAGACAATCTACCCTAATAATATTGTTTCACCAACACCATATTTAATATATATATCAATTGACAAAGTTTTTGAAATTGTTTCTATGTTACATTTTGCATACACATCATGTGCCAAGAGAGGATTATGGTAGCAATCGACACCTCGAGGTGAAATAAACCCTTAACTTCAGACTCCATTTTATCCATTTATGAAATAAAATATGATTTGTGATGCACATCTTCCCATGGGATTTTTATCTATTCATTGACTCCATGCTAGCCTCATTTGGTGGCAAGACCACATCCAAAAAAATCATTGGAAATGGGATGTATGAAGGCTCATACGAGAAAATAAAACCTAGAGATGGGATGTATGAAAACCCATACGATCAAATACAACCGATCATACTCCTCTTGTGAGTCTATATCCTAATCAAGGGCTGCAAAAGCCATTTGAATATCTTGATAAGTGGATGAAACTATAGGCAAGGTAATTATTATCTTGCATATCTAGTTATAGGATCAAAAGTCAAATAATCCGACATGACCCACATGTTCTTTCCAAAATAAGTCAAAGTAAGTGGAGTTGAGTGCAATGGCACAAAACTATCAACTAAATATGACATTTGGAAGGGAACTATATATCCCAAAGAAATCAAAGAAATTCCATATATTGGTGAACACGCTATGTAACAAACTTGTGGAGAGGGATAAAAAGTACCCATAAAGAAAAATTACTTAAATATCTTAGCACCAGAAATTTCAAACACCACAATAGAGTCATTTTTCTATATTTAAACTAAGAATTAGGCACATAATAAGACAATTAATCAATTATGACTATCTTCCTTGATAAGGGAAGTTAATTACCCAAACAGATGAGGACATAATTTTTTTCATTACATAAATCAAACTCAATTCCAAGAGTAGTTTATAGTCAAGAGTCTCGCGTCTACTACTTCCACTTCTATTGAGATGGTACTGCCCCCAATTCAACTATAAGGGTGGGGATAATTCCACATGTCTTAAAAGATAAGACATCAAGCAATTTTAAGAAGGTGATTTAAGTTACAAGATTAGGAGAGTGTAATGTCCCCCACCTCTTGAAGAAGAGGTTTGGAAGACATAGTGGTCTAGGTGTCTCCACTAGGCCATAGTCTTACACTGATGGGAAAGGTCAACTAAGCTAAAGTTATATTCTTAAGTTGACTTGAGAAGAAAGAGGTTAAAAGGAGTAAAAGATAACTCAACAAAAGAATAGAAGTTAATCCTGGGAGTTAACCGAACTCAACAGAGAATTAGAAGGAAAAGTATAAGTAAGAGGCTGGGGTGCACCTATTACTGTTTCTAGTTTTGGATTAGCATTTGCTATTGCTCTTGAGCATTCAGTTTGGGGGTTTTGCTGTACAAATCCTTGTGAGCAACTCGGTGGTGAAATATCCACTCACATTGTTCCACAACTTGGTCTCGAGGATGGAAGACTCCTTCACACCATTCTAGTCTCAGCTCATCTCCATCTAGCACTTCAGAAGGTAGTCGACCATACTATTCTTGTGATTCTAGCAAGGGCGCACCATCAACTAGAGGGAGGTTCGATCTAGCTTATCCTGAGGGTTTGGGGCCATTCCGACACTTGGGTTTTGTTTGCAGGGGCATGACCATCAGTTTAAGGATTTTTCTGGAGGGTTATCATCATCATATAATTATCTACAGATTGGGACGTCCTGGAGCCATAGGGGACATCCTGTGATTCAGCAAAACTCAGATCTAGAGAGATCTGCTTGAGATCTGGGTCTGAAACTTCTCCCACGGGGTTATCATAGCCCAATCTATATTTTGGGAAAGTTTCATGCCATTTGGAGGTGTATTTCTTCAGGGACGAGTTGCATAGGGTTTCATCTATTTAGGAGGGCGCAACTCCCTTAGAAGATTCAGCAGTTGGAGAGGTTGGACTTGGATGTTGGGATTGAAAGTTCAGGAGGAGGATCCCACTGTCCTGATCTATCATCTGACTGAGTTTTGGATCATTTGGAGCATTCTTTCATCAGGGCCGAATTCTTGAGGGTTTCAGTCTTCATTTGGAGCATGGCACTCTTCAGCTGGAGGGTTTGACATCCAGATCTTCTTGGTATTGGTCTTCATTACTTATTCAACCTTTGGAGGCTTCTTTTGTATTGACGGGAGAATTTTGTAGCAGCTCATATCTATTGTTTGTACGACCATCTGAGGTTTATGCCAGATCGGTAATCTATTGTATTGATTCTGCATAATAAAAAGGTCATATCTTTGCTTGTTCTTCTATATCTTGAATGTGTTGTGATCTTCATGTGTTGCATGAATATTGTATGCGCTTATTAACTCAATAAACACCCACACATCAACAAATCAGTAGTAGTTAGTGATACCAAGCGAAAAATCAGAGATAGTGGTATCAAAGGGATCAAAGACCACCAATGAATCAGGGAGGACGTGACACTAAAGGTTTTGACAGGGGCCATGACAGAATAGATGACAACACCGGGAGGGAACTGAGGAGAAAACAACTCGCTTCACGTGTAAGGAACTGTGGAACCCATCACATAAGTGCATGGGACATGGCCAAGTCCACTATATAGAGGTTACCTTGGACAATGAAGAGGAGGAAGATTATGGTCAAATACAAAACATTGAGGCCGAAACTTCAAAGACAATTAAAGAAGAGGTTCCAGAACTAGACTGTGCATCTGAAGAAAAGGCTACCTTGGAATCTATTAGCGGGGTACCCAAATTCAACACCTTCAGGATGAGAGGGGTCTTGCAGGGACAAAGAGTTTCGGTTCTAATTGATGGCGAAGCTTCCCACAATTTCATTGATGCAGCATTACTGAAGAGGAGGCACATACCAACAGTAGATTTTGAGGGATTCAATGTGGAGGTAGCAGGCAGTAGTACTATGCCCTATGATAGATACATCCCAGGTATGAAGCTCACCTTGGGAAGGCATGAGCTAGTTCAAGATGTTTATGTGATGGATCTTTCAGACACTAACATCATCTTAGAGGTGCAGTGGCTTAGCACTTTAGGGCCTATCACCACCAATTACAAGACCATGGAAATGTCCTTTGTAGAGGAAGGAGGACGAAAGGTTGTGCTTAGAGGCATGACAGGTAACTCTATCAGAGTGGTCACAGCCAAGAGGATGGAATCCATCTTCAGAAGGGAAGAAATTGTATACGCAGCAAAATGTAAGGTCTCAACACGGGTGGATGAAAAGGGAAATGTGCACTATACCCAGGAGATTAAAAAGATCCTTGACAGGCACCATAAGGTGTTTGGGCCAATTCCTCCAGGTGTGCCACTAGATATGGGGTTCGAGCACATCATTGAGCTAGAAGCAGGGGCTAAACCAGTTATCACCACACCCTATAGGCATCCCAAGAAGTATAAAGAGGAAATAGAGAAGGTCATCAAAGAGCTTCTATACATGGAACACATCAGGCCAAGTTCAAGCCCGTTTGCTTCTTCGGTAGTCTTGGTTAAGAAGAAGGATGGAACGATGAGAATGTGCATTGACTTCTGGGCTTTGGATAAAAAGATGATAAAAAACAGGCACCCTATTCCTAGGATTGATGAGTTGTTGGATGAGCTGCATGGAGCCATATATTTCACAAAAATTGACCGTCATAAGGGCTACCATCAAATCAAGATGAGGGAGGAGGACATCTCTAAAACAACCTTTAGGTGTCACTACGGCCATTACGAGTTTTTGGTAATGCCCTTTGGGTTAACTAATGCCCCAACCACATTTCACTATTGCATGAACCATGTGTTTAACAAATAGCTAAGGAAACACTTCTTGGTATTCTTTGATGACTTGCTCATTTATAGCAAGATCTGGGAGGAACACCTTCGACACGTGGACCAAATCCTGTCAATCATGGAAGAACAGTCACTATACGCTAAGGAATCCAAGTGTGAGTTTGGGATGACAGAGGTGCTCTACTTGGGACACATCATAGGGGCAAAAGGAGTGCAGGTACACAAGGAGAAAATAATAGACATTAGGGAATGTCTTACTCCAAAGATACTCACAGAACTAAGGGGATTCCTGGGCCTATGCACGTACTACAGAAAATTTGTCAAAGGGTTTTCTCAACTGTGTGCACCCTTGATTGACCTGACCAAAAAGGGGTCCTTCAAATGGAATGAAGAGGCCCAAGCTACGATGGAGAAAATGAAAGAGGTCATGAGCACCTGCCCAGTTCTAGCTCTTCTAGATTTCGGCATACCCTTCACCTTGGAGTGTGATGCCTCAGGGGAAGGTATAGGGGCCGTGTTGATGAAGAATAGGCACCCCCTTGCCTATGAAAGATGGAAACTCAAGGGTCCTGAACTACTTTACAACATTTACGACAAAGAAATGTTGGCTATCATGCATGCACTAGCCAAATTCAGGCAATATTTTGTAGGTGCAAGGTTTGTGGTCAAATCAGACCATAACAGTCTTAAATATCTATTGGAACATAAGGATTTCAATGAAAGACAACAAAAATGGGTAAGAAAAATACAGGCCTACGACTTTGACATTGAATTTTTCAAAGGGAAGAACAACACAGTAGCCGATGCATTATCCAGGAGGCCATCCATTTTTTCCATGTCTGGTATGTCAGTTGAATGGAAGGATCACTTGATAGTAGAATATGCAAAGGATCAGTTCTCTTGTCAACTCTTGGACGGACAAATACCGAATGATAACTTCAGGTTCATGAAGGACCTCATTTATTACAAAGGTCGTATTTTCTTAGTTCCTGGATCAACCTTGAAAGCTAAGGTACTGCATGCATGTCATAACTCACCAGTGGCAAGACATCAGGGCATCGGTAAGACATACATGCACATGAGAGAGAGGTTTGCATGGAAGGGCCTCAAGGAAGATGTGATTAAGTATGCCAAAGACTGCACTACATGCCAAGAAAACAAGGATGAACACACACACCCTGCAGAATTGTTGCAGCCCCTGCCCCTTCCAGAGCACAAGTGGGAAAGTATATCCATGGATTTCATCATAGGTTTGCCTAGAGCACAGGGGAAAAATTGCATTTTCGTAGTAGTAGATAGGTTGACGAAGTTTGCACACTTCTTTTCCATAGCCACTGACTTCAGCGCAGCATAGGTGGCTGAATTATTTTTTAGAGAGGTGTTCAGATTGCACGGCCTACCCAAGACCATTATCAGTGACAGGGACAACAGATTCATGAGTATGTTTTGGCAGGAGTTGTTCAGATTAGTGGGTACGACATTGATCCCTAGTACCAACTATCACCCTCAGACAGACGGTCAAACTGAAATAGTCAACAAATGGGTGGAAGGCTACCTCAGAAATTACATAGCCAGACAACAGAAAGCATGGGTCAGATGGTTGCACCTGGGAGAATATTTCTACAACACTACCCATCATGTATCCATAGGTATGACACCATTTAGAGATTTATATAGCTATGATCCCCTTTCCTTTGTGGAGATTGCCTTTGGAGACAGCAGGGCACCAATGGTGCAGGATTCGGTACAACAGAGCCAAGATATTCTTCAGGAGCTGAAGGATCACTTACAGAGGGCACAGAACCAACAGAAGGTCCAGGCAGACAAACACAGAGTGGAGCGCACTTTTGAAGTGGGTGACTTGGCTTATTTAAGACTCCAACCTTACTGTTAGTAACATTTTTTGTCCAGGGAACAAGAGTATTCAGGTCTGCAGGTTGCACAAGGAATGCCCAAGCACAACGCATAGAAGAAGTCCTGTTCATACTTAAAATCAAGCGAGCGGGCAAAATTATAGTGTCAGCGGTCTTGATCCATCCATATGAGTAGATCAACGGTTGGTGGGAAGTCGCAGATAGAGAAGATGCGTCGAGGATAGCACAATGGATATCGCCCACATCATGTGTAGGCATGGATGGCAGTTGTTCATCCAAAGGACACATGGCGCGAGATCTGGTCACATTGGATTTTCGACAGTCGCGAGTTCAAAGGGTGAAGGTTTTTTGTTGTTATACATCTCGAAGCCTCGAACCCCGAAGTGCCGATAGCGCCTGAAATCGGGCTCACAACATCATCGGGTGAGTTCAGAGCCATCAGATCTAGGGGGACGCACGGTGCCAACTCAAGCCATCTCAGTGTTTCGCTCATCGCATTTTGAAGGGACGGGGATCGACCCCTTCCTATTCACAAATGCCGAAATATCCTTTGCGAGTAAGCACAGGGTCACATCCCGTGGCCACCTAGGAAAGAAAATAACTATGCAAAAGGAGCCAAAGGCGTCGGGGATAGCCTCTTAAAGGATCATCATGATCTCCATGCGCCATCTGATGTGACTTCGATCCTGGTCCTTGCTGAAAAATTAAATGAAGGTGAATAGAGGTAGTTGAAGCCTCAACTCACTTATTGAATGCGAGGTATGGAGGTTCCGGTAGACAGTTTGCCCAAGACGGTCCTGTACACTTATTTTCTCCAAAAGGTCATGGTCGGTCCTCATATGAGTAGAGAAAGTTTGCGCATGCCATGTTGGCCTTTAATGTTGCTGCTATCTCCCCTGCAAGAGCCATGCACAGTTAAGGCGGCGTCTGACGGAAGTTACCCGTCCAAATTCGGCTGAGGGGACACCACGCCTTGGATGACTGAACATGCCTCTGATAGGCAAATTTTGCTGAGTATATAGACTGAATCTTGGTATTTTG
This sequence comes from Picea glauca, assembly GCA_000966675.3. Lineage (NCBI taxonomy): Eukaryota > Viridiplantae > Streptophyta > Pinopsida > Pinales > Pinaceae > Picea > Picea glauca. The sequence continues at coordinate 541,290 of JZKD02S1809577.1, read as the reverse complement.
TAAAGGGGTGGCTGGCTGAGCTAGGCTCCTGATTGTAAAGTTTTGTTGCAGCACTGGTCGCTCTGGTTAATGTATAAGGCATTTGAGACTTCTTACTTTATGGATGTCAGCCTCTTTTCCGTATCTTTGTTTACTATGTTAGAAAAAATCGGAATTGGAGGATCCAGTCGAGTTGTGCTATTGTAGGATGATGTAGGTTGGATCACTGCAACAGTCGCAGCGTTTCTAATCAGTTCCTGTGTTTTCTCAGTGCTGGAATGGCTTGGAATTGGAGGATCCAGCCGAGTCACCCTTCAGCTCCTTGAAACTATGGACCAAGAGGATCTTGGCTTCTGAGTTTTTCTTCTTCAAGATTCCGAAGGCCTGTTTCCTGAGGCAGTATTGCTCACCCTTCTCACAAGTCTTCCATCTACCACCCTTTAATCAACTTACTGATGGAAGTTGGATCAAGACCTCCCTTGATTTCTACATACCAGACCCTAGTTCCTATGTCAATGCTGCTTTCCTGGGTCTCTTTCCATTCGACCACCCCCATTTATTAAATCGTGACATAAAAAATGATGGGCGTTGGGCTCTACTCCTGCAAGCAATCTAGAAGTGACTTTCGATGCTAACATTTCTGGCACCGTTGCCGGGGACAAAGTTGAAGATTTTCCTTGGGTAGAACGACATTGAGCCTCTGATTCTGAAGGTGCATCAGATATCATAGCCCTTCAATATTTATACTGTGCACCTGGTGACTCCACTGTGGCGACTCCATTGTTTCCACTTCACTGTTTCAGCTGTGGCTACTGTTGGTACACCTGAAAGATGACCTAGAGGAGATTTCTCGAGAAGGTTTCAACAAAAGCTTTCTTAGCCTGAGAAGCTTCCTAGGGTAACAACAACGTTTGGATCTGGCCTTTGATGGTGAACAAGGACCATACACATTCAAAGCTGCACATCTTTCATCTAGAGACTCCATGATTCAAGGATCAATTGACGACTCCACTAGTTCGATATGGAGAAAATCCTTGCTCGCAGGTTTTCTCCTTTTTATTTTTCTATTATTCCGGGTTTTCCTAATGTTGTCCCCCCTCTGGATGAATGGGGTGATTATTTGCCCATATTTGGAAAATGTGAAGACAACAACCCTGCTCATCACCTCAGTGAGTTTCATGAACTCATGCATCAGTGGGAGATACATCATGAGGATGTATTACTGAAAATGTTCATGTTCTCATTAGCAGGGGATGCTCGTAAATGGTATCATTCTTTACCCCCGGCTAGCATCTCTTCACTTAGTGAATTCCATGCAGCCTTCACTGCCTATTGTCAGGAGCTTTATCCCTCTGAATTGATTTTTCATAACTGTTGTGAGGGATACCACAACTATATACAAGATAAAGTTGTTTCGGACATAGGTTGTGAGGATGATCCTGACGACCTGGATCAGAAATCATTCCTTTCTCCTCCACATTCGTCTGCATCAGAGGAGGGTCATGAAGCTGATGAAGATCCCAGGGAGGAAGAAAACACCCTGAGTGAGTTGATGGAGTAGGTGAAGTATCTCTCTGCTCAATATGCAAAGTTGGAATCTGAGGACAATGGGGAGCATTTTTTAGTCTTCGAGGCAGATGTTCTAGATGGATCTTTCGAGGAGATTATTGAAGATTTTGTAAACGCATTAACATCTTCCCTAGATGAGCTTGTTGTATCAGATCAAAATGATGAAGAGGTAGTTGTGGAAGAGGATTGTTCTCTTTTCCTTCACAATATTTCCCATGATGTGTTTACATTTGGGGTCAAAACGGAGGAGCGGGGGATAGTTCCATTTCTGCAAGTTGGAGAATCTCTTTTCCCCCTCGACTTTGATGATTATCTGGAAGAGGAGCAGCAGAACCCCACATCACCTTTTTATTATCAGAGCAGCCAAACCACTTATGAAAGTTATGAATCAGAGTCTGAGCTCGATATGCTAGATTTCCAAGAGCAAGTCGCAGAACCTTGTCCTTTGCTCACTAAGGAAAATTATCACGAGGAAATCAACCATCTTAGTCTTTCAAGAGATGCTGAGCAGTACAAGGAAGAGTAGAATTTACCCGGGGGGGGCAGTTTATGATGAATATGAATCTAACCTGGGGGAGAGACAAGAAGAGGAAAAAGAACCAGAGGAGCAGTCTGCCCTTTGTTCAGAACCAGTCAGTGAGCAACCACCACCTAAGATCAGCGAGCTCACTTCAATTATTCACCCGCCTGTGCTTATCAGAGATATTTGGCCGCATGTGAACAACTGTGTAGCAGAAGAGGTTTTCTGTCGCCAATTTCCTGGAATTGGCCACTCATTCGATGACCCTGTCAGCGAATACATGGAGTGGCATTTCCCTTATGCTTTGGAGCCTCCATATCCCATCTCAACTTCAGCGTGTAAGGGGAAGTTGAAGAGTGTAATCATTCTGTTGTCTCAGTTACATCAACTGTTTGTGATCACTGACAAACGGAAAGAGCTTCCCTTCAGGAAGTTACTTGATTAGCTATGGTGGAAGTCTGCTTTCACCTAGCCCCATGTACAATGTTTTATTAGTTTAGGATTGTATATAAATAAGCTCCTTTGAGCATGTATCTTTATTTTGTTTCTTTTATTTTTCGGCCTGTATTTTCAGCAGCAGGATGTTTTGAGCCTAACTCCATAGCCCAACAACAAGGCACTGAAGCTGCGGAATGAGTCCTTATAGCATCACAGGGATGACTCTATCCCCCATGGAGCCTAATGTTAGTAACATTTTTTTTCCAGGGCACAAGAGTATTTAGGTCTGCAGGTTGCACGAGGAGTGCCCAAGTGTAGCACATAGAAGAAGTCATGTTCGGACTTAAAATCAAGCGAGCGGGCAAAATTATAGTGTCAGCGGTCCTGATCCATCCATATGAGTATATCAACGGTTGTCGGGAAGTTGCAGATAGAGAAGATGCACCGAGGATAGTGCAATGGATAGCGCCCACATCATGTGCGGGCATGGATGGTAGTCGTTCATCCAAAGGACACGTGGCGCGAGATCTGGTCACGACAGCTTTTCGACAGTCGTGAGTTCAAAGGGTGAAGGTTTTATGTCGTTATACATCTTGAAGCCCCGAACCCCGAAGTGCCGATAGCGCCTGAAATTGGGCTCACAACATCATCGGGTGAGTTCAGAGCCGTCAGATCTAGGGGGATGCGCGGGGCCAACTCAATCCATCTCGGTGTTTCACTCATCGCAGTTTCGAGGGACAGGGATCAGCCCCTTCCTATTCACGAACGCTGAAATCTCCTTTGCGAGTAAGAACAAGGTCACAGCCCATGGCCACCTAGGAAAGAAAAGAATTGTGCAAAAGGAGCCAAAGGCATCGGGGCTAGCTACCTAAAGGATCATCATGATCTCCATGCGCCATTTGATGCGAATTCGATCCTGGTCCTCGCTGAAAAATTAAATGAAGGTGAACAGAGGTAGTTGAAGCCTCAGCTCATTTATTGAATGCGAGGTATGAAGGTTCTGGCAGACAGTCTACCCGAGACAGTCCTGTACACTGATTTTCTCCAAAAGGTCATGGCCGATCCTCATCTGGCTAGAGAAATTCTACGCATTCCATGTTGGCCTTTAATGTTGCTACTATCTCCTCTGCAGGAGCCATGCATAGTTAAGGCGGTGTCTGACGAAATTTACTCGTCCAAATTCGGCTAAGGGGAAACCACAGCTTGGATGACTGAACATGCCTCTGATAGGAGAATTTTGCTGAGTATATAGACTGAGTCTTGGTAATTTGTAAAGGGGTGGCTGGTTGAGCTAGGCTCCCGATTGTAAAGTTTTGTTGCAGCGTTGATCGCTCTGGTTAATGTATAAGGCATTTGAGACTTTTTACTTTATGGATGTCAACCTCTTTTCCATCTCTTTGTTTACTGTGTTAGAACAACTCGGAATTGGAGGATCCAGTCGAGTTGTGTTGTTGTAGGATGATGTAGGTTTGATCACTACAATAGTCGCAGTGTTTCTAATCAGTTCTTGTGTTTTCTCAGTGCTGGAATGGCTTGGAATTGGAGGATCCAGTTGAGTCACCCTTCATCTCCTTGAAAATCTAGACCAAGAGGATCTTGGCTTCTGAGTTTTTCTTCTTCAATATTTCGAAGGCCTATTGCCCGAGGTAGTCTTGCTCACCCTTCTCACAACTCTTCCATCTACCACCCTTTAATAAACTTACTAATGGAAGTTGGATCAAGACCTCCCTTGATTTCTACATACCAGACCCTGGTTCCTGTGTCAATGTTGCTTTCGTGGGTCACTTTCCATTTGACCACCCCCATCTATTAAATCGTGACATAAAAACTGAAGGGCATTGGGATTTTCTCCTGTAAGCAATCCAGGAGTGACTTTCGATGCTAACACTTACCGACAATCTTCAATTAAAAGAAGCAGAGTAGAAAAAATACAACCACGTTTCTTTGGGCATTACAGAGTCAACAAAAAGATAGGGGCTGTGGCTTATGAGTTAGAGATTCCACCAGGCAATCGAATACACAACGTCTTCCATGTATCCTGCCTGAAGAAGGCTATTGGCTAACACATCCACCCCATTGAGATACTACCTCCCATGGATGAAGAAGGCCAGCTGGTGTTGATTCCAGAAGAGGTTTTGGAGGTTCGAGAAAAGAAGCTCCGGAAGAGAAGCATCAAGGAGTATCTGATCTATTGGAAAGACTTTCCCATTGAGGATTCCACATGGGAGAATGAACAAATGGTACAAGAAGCAGGTTTAGAATTGCTTGAGGACAAGCAATTTCAAGCAGGGGAGACTGTAATGTCCCCCACCTCTTGAAGAAGAGGTTTAGAAGATGTGGTGGTCTAGGTGTCCCCACTAGGCCATAGTCTTACACTGAGGGGAAAGGTCAGCTATACTAAAGTTATATTCTTAAGTTGACTTGAGAAGAAAGAGGTTAAAAGGAGTAAAAGATAACTCAATAGAAGAATAGAAGTTAACCCCGGGAGTTAACCTAACTCAACATAGAATTAGAAGGAAAAGTATAAGTAAGAGGCTGGGGTGCACCTATTACTCATTCTAGTTTTGGATTAGCATTTACTATTTCTCTTGAGCATTCCGTTTGGGGGTTTTGTTGTACAAACCCTTGTGAGCAACTCAATGGTGAAATATCCACTCACCTTGTTCCATAGCTTGGCCTCGAGGATGGAAGACTCCTCCACACCATTCTAGTCTCATTTCATCTCCATCTAGCGCTTCAGAAGGTAACAGGTCGTACCGTTCTTGTGATTCCAGCAAGGGTGCACCATCAACTAGAGGGAGGTTCAATCTAGCTTATCCTGAGGGCCTGGGGCCATTCCGACACTTGGGCTTTGTTTGCAGGGGCATGACCATCAATTTAAGGATTTTTTTGGAGGGTTATCATCATCATGTAATTATCTGTAGATTGGGACATCTTAGAGCCATAGGGGACATTCTGTGATTCAATAAAACTCAGATCTAGAGAGATCTGCTTGAGATCTGGGTCTGAAACTTCTCCCACGGGGTTCTCATATCCCGATCTATATTCTGGGAATGTTCCATGCCATTTGGAGGTGTATTTCTTCAGGGACGAGTTGCATAGGGTTTCAACTATTCAAGAAGGCACAACTCCCTTAGAAGATTCAACAATTAGAGAGGTTGGACTTGGACGTTGGACTTGAAACTTCAGGAGGAGGATCCCACTATCTTGATCTATCATCTGATTGAGTTTTGTCTCATTTGGAGAATTCTTTCATCATGGCCAAATTCTTGAGGCTTTCAGTCTTCACTTGGAGCATGGCACTCTTCAACTAGAGGGTTTGACATTCAGATCTGCTTGGTATTGGTCTTCATTACTTATTCAGCCTTTGGGGGCTTCTTTTGTATTGACGGGAGAATTTTGTAGAAGCTCATATCTATTCTTTGTATGACCATCTGAGGTTTATGCCATATTGGTCATCTATTGTATTGATTCTGCATAATAAAAAGGTCAGATCTTTTATTGTTCTTCTATATCTTGAATGTGTTGTGATATTCATGTGTTGGATGAATCTTGTATGCACTTAATAACTCAATAAACACCCACACATCAACAAATCAGTAGTAGTTAGTGATACCAAGCGAAAAATTTGGCTTGGGATCATTACAGAGAGAATAAATCTTTTTAACATGAACAATACATGAAACGAGTAGATGCCCCCTCATTCACTACACACTTTAAAATATTCTTTCTTAAATCATAAAGTATAGATAATTATTTTATCCTAAGTTCTAAAGTTGGGGACAAGTGGGCCAAAGTAGCTCCCAACATGACAAGTGTCAAGTTGGGGACATGCATACATATTGTTGGGACTTAGTTCATTTTTAGGGATTTGGACCATTTCCATAATTCAGTCATCCAGTTAATCATCCATGAGCATGCACACACGCATGGAGCTATGTTTTGTATCTTCATGACTGTACAAGAACGTGTATCCTTAGCCATTTTGTGTTTGTGTAGATGGTTAGCTTCGTAGCTGGACTGAAGAAGCGGGTTTTAAGGGCCGTTGGATATTGAAGAGGAGGGTTTTCAGGCCTGTGAGCAATTTCTCTCTAGGTGAGAGAATTGTTGGGAATTGATTTCCTGAAGGTGTTGAACTGCAACTACAGTGCTCTAAGAATTCTTGTCCGGCTTGTTGCTGAAGCCCAAAAAGGAAGTGGGGCAGTATGATCCATATTTATGTAGGAACACAATTAAATACATAAATACACATAAACACAGAGATGTAGCGGAAATAAGACTTTATTTCATTAATAACAAATGACTGAAATATGCTTACAGACAGAATGGAAATAAACTAGCTAGGACGTTGGTAACTTATCTCTAAGAAGAGATGTGGTGGCTACTGGCCTCTGAACTATGTTATAATGAGGCTCGAAGGCTTATTATTATTGAGAAACAATGGAAAACCCTAAACATCCAAATACCTAACCCTAGGAGATGAAACACCAAGACTATGGGCTCCGTTTGGGTAAGTTGGTACATCAACTTCCCGAGGACGTAACTTTGGCATATGATCTCCGTTTGACGTGTTCTATACCTCGTTAGAAATATATATCCGAGGAATACAAATTTTGGGTGAGAAATATCAATATAAGATCCATTTTTCTCCCTGTTGTCCCAAAAAATGTCATTTAAGTTGTCAAAACGGCTCCGGAAGTTCAGGACCCGAAAAACTGCTAAAAATAGTAAACTGTTCGGAAACTGAAAAACTAAAAGAAGCAATGGTGGGGGTCCAAGTGGAATAGGTGGGTGGCCACCAATATCCACCTAGATCATTCCTCCCCACTTAGGAAGCAATGGTCCCCATTGCGTTGAGTTCCTCCATGAGATGAGGAAACTTCTGTTGAACTTGGTCCTTGGTGAGCCATTTTCCTTGGTGAAGGAGTTGGACTGCTTCGACAACTCGATATAGCGGTATCCTTTGTTTTTGGGTGTGCTTGATCTGTGTATCCATGATCTGATCATTTATAGCTTGTTCCATTCAGTCTGGATTTAACTCTATTGGTGTGTGTTGTTCTTCCATGCCGTATGTGTCTAGTAGACGTGGAAAGTAGGGCTGAAGGCGGTCCACATTGAATACTGGGTGTAGACCAAGGAATGGTGGAATGCTGAGCTCAAAGGAATTTTCCCCTACAACCTTGGTGAGGGTGTACGACCCATATCGGAGCAGATGAAGCTTGCAGTGGGGTCCAGTGAGGCGCTCCTTTTGCAAATGCAGCCACACTTTGTCGCCCACTTGGAAGTTGTGTGGCACCGGATGTTGATCATGTCACTACTTGTACTTAGCATTGGCTCTGTCCAAGATGTCATGAACCTATTGGCAGATTTATTGAATGTTCTCAATGAATTTTTTTGCCTTATCTGCCTCAGACTGGACATGAGCTTAATCATCTTGAGTAGCCACAAATGGCATGGCTATGTCAATGGGACATAGTGGCTGGAATCCCAAGCCCACTTGAAAGGGGTTGTGGTTGGTTGAGCTATGGAGAGCCCGGTTGTAGCTGTGTTGTACATAGGGGAGGCTCTTATCCCATGTGCATGGATGCTTTGAATTGTACATGCACAAAATGTGTACGATCATCCAGTTGACAACCTCTGTCTGGCCATCAGTTTGCAGATGGAAAGCTGTGGACTTGGTGAGCTTGGTGTCCAACATTGGCCAGAGGCTGGACCAAAATGTATTGACGAACCTACTGTCCTGATCTGAGATGATAGACTGTGGGATCCCAAAGTGTACCCACACTCGTGCAAAGAAGAGCTTAGCAGTGGCTTCTGCTGTGATATTCTTTTTGCAGGCCATCATAATGGACATATTCAAGAATTGGTCGACGACCACAAAAACACAGTCATTGCCATGCTTAGTAGAAGGAAGGCTCGACATGTAATCCATAGAGATGGATTCCCAAGGTCGACTGGGGGTAGGAAGAAGTGTATAGAGGCCTTTCTTCTTGATAGTCAGTTTGGCAATGGCGCAAGCAGTGCAGAACTTGATGTATTTCCTGACATCTTGTTGAAGGTTCGGCCAATAAAAATACTTTTGCAGTACTGCCACCATTTTCTCAACCCCGAAATGCCTAGTGACCCGACTGTAGTGCACCTCCCAAATCATCTTGGCATGCTCGCTTGAAGGAACATAAAGGTGTCCCAGGTGACAAAGAAGGGCATCCTCGAGGTGAAAATTAGGAACTTACTTACCCTCCAAGAGTGTATTGTATGTACGGCCAAATTCTGGATCACTTGTGTAGAGAAGCAGCCAATCGGAAGTCTCATGCCCACAAGAGTTGAGCATAGTGGTTAGCGCCATGATGGGTGGTCAACTGAGGCAGTCTGCAACATTATTGGTGCTGCCTTTTTTGTACTTAATGTTCAAATGAAATTGTTGCAGGTATGTGGACCACTTCTGATGGAGATCATTCTGCAACTTCCCTTGTGTCTGTATGAACTGCAGGGATTGGTGGTATGTGTGGATGACCGTTTCCTTTCCCAAAATGTAATGCTTCCATTGCCGAAAATCCTGCACAATGGAATACATTTATTTGTCATAATTGGGATACTTTTGGACTATGTCAAAATGTGTATCACTGTGATATGCCACTAGATTCCCATGTTGAGTAAGGAATGCCCCAATAGCATAGTTAGAGGCATCTGTCTCGACCTCAAATGGTTGTTGCAAGTCTGGTAATGTGAGAACTAGTGTAGAGCAGAGGCAATGCTTCAACTCCCCGAATTCCTTCTATTGAGATTCATACCAAAATATTTTTTCTTTAGCTCCTCCCTTAGTGACTTGACTCAAGGGACAAGTGATATGAGATAATCCCAACACAAACCTATGGTAGAAATTGGAAAGAACTAAAAAGATGCAGAGCTTTGTTAGGGTGGTTGGGGCTGGCAAATATCGAATGACTTGGATCTTTGTTGGATCCACATGCACCCCCAACTCATCAATAATGTATCTCAGATTTTAAACCTAGGTTATGCCAAAAGTGCATTTCTCTAAATTGGCACACAACTTGTGTTGCCGCAGTGTTTGGAGGACCTGTCGGATGTGGTGGAGGTGCTCTTCCCAAGTCTGGCTGAAGATCAAAATGTCATCCAAGTACACCACTACAAATGAGTTGGTGAATGGCCGCAGGATGTTGTCCATTAGCCTCATGAAGGTTGCAGGGGAATTCGTTAACCCGAAAGGCATGACCAACCATTCGAAAAGGCCCTCCTTGGATTTGAATGCAGTCTTCCACACATCAGAGGGTTCGATTGGTACCTGGTGATACCCAGACTTCAAGTTGATCTTGCTGAAATATTTTCCCCCCTTGAGTTGGTCCAGAAGGTCATCAATCCATGGGATCGGGTACCTATTCCGGACAGTGATCTTATTCAGTGCCTCATAGTCAATGCAGAGTCTCCAAGTCCCATCCTTCTTCTACACCAATACAATCAGGCTCCCACAGGGTGATGAACTCGACCGGATGTGACCTTTTTGCAATAGCTCCTGAATCTGCCTCTTGATTTCATCATTCTCTAGGATAGAGCATCGGTAGATGGGTCCATTGGGTAGCGGTGCACTTGGGTTCATATCAATGGGGTGCTTGACCTCACAGTGTAGAGGCACCCTTGCGGGGGAGGTGAAGATTTCCTCGTACTCCTCCATGACCTTATCCATTTGTTGTTTTCGTGCAACGGGGCCTTGTATGGAGGTCATGGCCATAGTCTTCCTTTTTCCTCAAGGGCGGATCATCAGAAAAACAAATTTCCTGGTTTTGGAAATGATCTTACTACATTGTTTTGCAGTAACCAAAGAGATGGTGGTAGGCGATACTATCTCCGGTATCCTGTACAGCTTATTGCCCAAAGTGATAATAACAACATGAGGCTTGGACTCATACACAACATGTCACTTCCACAAGTACGGTTGGCCTAATAATACATCAGAAACATCAAGAGGAGCAATGTCACATAATACCTCATCCATGAAGGGCTTGATCCTATAGGGAAGGCGACATTGTTTACTGAAGCGGAGGTCCCGTCCTTGGTGCAACCAGTCGATCGGGTATCGTTGTGGGTGTGTTGTGGTCGGCAAGCCCAACCGCTTCACAACCTCTATCGATATGAGGTTCTTCTGGCTCCCGCTGTCGACAATGAACTGTAATGGGGAACTCTTTACCCACATCTTGGAATGGAAGAGACGCTCTGCCTCCTCTGGATCTTCTGGTTCCTCCTTCTAGATATTTGTGGTGGCAACGGTGGCATTAGGCTCCACATATATAATATGTTTCCCCCTGTCATTCCCCTTGTCAGGTTCTGATTCAGAGTCGGAGCATGCATCCAATTCATAAGCCTTCAACTTGGCTACCAGTGATTGCTTGGACCGACAGTCACTTGTGTTGTGAGTGGAGCTCTTATGGAACTCACACCACTTCCCCGTGTCCTTTTTTGGCTTTGTGGTGTTGTTATTTGCTTGTGGCTTTGGTGGGTTGTCCTGGGATGCCCCACCTTGGCTTGGTCCTTTGTTCTGCGGTTTGGGAGTACCTTTCCCTTGCTTCTTATTTGCAGAACCAAAGTCTCTCTTCTTCTGTTTGAACTTCTGCTCAATCTTGGCAGCAGATTGGTATGCCACACCAAGCGAGGAGATGTCGAGGAACTCCATTTCCTCCTGAATGTATCTATGCATACAATTGTGGTACTTTAACTCCAAATGTTTCTCTGAATCTTTGATACCCAACTTTTTGTGTAAGGTATGAAACAAATTCATCATTTCATGCACATCTTGGTCCCTTTGTTGCCGCAACGTAGTCCTTTGTATGTATTTTTCCTCACAGCTCCCCACGGGATAATATTGTTCCTTGATGGCATCTCGGAAAGAATTCCAAGTGGGTGCAGCTGAGCACAAAGAGGGTTCTCCCTCTCCCTCTTGCTTTGAGTAGGTTTCCCACCAGTCCTTGACATGGGGGGTGGCTTTGAGGAGTGCGAAAATAATTTTTTCTCAGTCGGAAAAGTCATGGACCGAGAAATATCCTTCTAACAGATTCAAGCATCTATCTATTGCATCTGCATATATTTGGCTATCAAATATGGGAATGTCAAAATTTACTTGTGGCGCCTCCAGAGTGGCACCTCCAGAGTGGCTTCTGGATGTCAATGCACTGCCAGTCAGAATCCGTTGAAGAATCTGGGCAAAGTTGTCCATCATCGCGTTCCTTTGTTTCTCGAGGGCCTCCTCGAGAAAATTTTTGATAGGATCTCCTACTCCCTCATCTTTCTTTTCTTCTCCCATGGGTGGTCATCAGGGTTTTTGAGGCTGATCTTGCAAAGGTTCAACCATATCGAGCCCCAACTCCTTATACCCCGATCTTGTTGGGGACATGTAAAGAAGGATCGAGAATGAGCAGGCCGCTCTGATACTACTGATACAGATTTATGTAGGAACATAATGAAATACAAAAATACACATAAACACATAGATGCAATGGAAATAAGACTTTATTTCATTAATAACAAATGACTGAAATATGCTTACAGACAAAATGGAAATAAACTAGCTAGGGCATTAGTAGCTTATCTCTGAGAAGAGATGTGGCGGCTACTGGCCTCTGAACTATGTTACAATGAGGCTCGAAGGCCTATTATTATTGAGAAACAATGGAAAACCCTAAACATCCAAAGACCTAACCCTAGGAGATGAAATGCCAAGACTAGGGGCCCCGTTTGGGTGAGTTGGTACATCAACTTCCCGGAGACCTAACTTTGGCATACGATCTCTGTTTGACACGTTCTATACCTTGTTAGAAATATCTATCCGAGGAATACAAATTTTGGGTTAGAAACATTGATCTAAGCCCCACATTGCTCCCCGTTTTCCAAAAAAATGTCGTTTAAGGCCTCAAACGGCTCCAGAAGTTCAGTACCCGAAAAACTGCGAAAAATAGTAAACTGTGCGGAAACTAAAAAACAGAAAGAAGCAATGGTGGGGGTCCAAGTGGAATAGGTGGGTGGCCACCAATATCCACCTGGATCATAGTCGAAGGATTGTTGAGTAGAGAAGGGGCACACTTCCTGGGGTGGGACAGGCATGTGGGGAATGAGGGACTCTAGCCTGTTAGTTTGAGTTGGCACCTGAGACAGAGTCTTTCCTATTGTCTATGAGCCTTTAGCCTGGTTAGGAATCCCTTTACCTAGGTGGATTTTGGTCCCAGCTCAGGGGTGACTCATTGTTAAGAGTGATGAACAGTGTGGTCTAATGCTGGGAGGTTCGTGGAAGGTCTGCACGCAGTTGGTGACATTATTACCAAGATAAGTTCCAATTGTGTGATAAATTTACATGCTGCATTGTTATTTACGTGTTTATTTTTATGGGTATTTCCTATATATGATACATGTATATTTTTACTGTTATTTCAATGTGAATCTGTGCATTTACATATGTATATGGATGTTTACATTATATATATATATATATATATATATATATATATATATTTGCAAGAGTTCTGTGTGTATATAATTTAATTGCATGCAGTTCGAAAACATTTATGTGGCATAGCTTAGTTAGATTCTAGGTATGTTACAGTATGTTCCGTAGAGAGAACATAAAGCATTCTTTGGCGTAGTGTGGCCTGACATGGATGGTCGGGGACGTTACAATATGGTATCAAAGCTTCAGTTTTCAACACTGAGCCTGGATAGGCCGAGAAAGTTGAGTTGAAGAGAAATGTCATAGAGGATTTATTTCAAAGTGGATAAATTTCAAGTTGCAGAGCATCCATGGTAAATTTAGAAACAATGATGTAGAATTGGGAAAAGCCCCAATTTCTGTTTGTTAAATTCATGGGAAAATGGAGGAATTCATCCAATTGGTGAGATATTAATGGTTTAATATTTGTTCTTGATCCAGGTGGATATTGGTGGCCACCCACCTATTCCACTTGGAACCACAGCATGTTTTCTTTTAGTTTTTCGGTTTCCTTAATTGTAGCACAATTTACTATTTTTAACATTTTTTCGGGTCCTAAACTTCTGGAGCAGTTTTGAGGCCCTAAACGACATTTTTTGGGCATGAATGTTGTGGCGAATATGAGTCTATTTCGAACTAGATATTCGCTATTAGCAGTGTATTCCTCGGATAGATATTTCTAATGATGTATCATGTGAATCAAATGGAGATAGTATGCCAAAGTTACGACCCCAGGAAATTGATGTACCAATTTACCCCAACAGGGCCCATATTCTGGCGTTTCATCTCCTAGGGTTAGGTTTTTGGTTTTTTAGGGTTTTCCATTGTTTCTCAATAATATATAGGCCTTCAAGCCTCATTTTAACACAGTGTTCATAGTCCATTAGATGCCACATCTCTTCTCAGAGATAAGCTACCAGCGCCTGAGCTATTTTATTTCCATTCTTTCTGTAAACATATTTCAGTCATTTGTTGTTAATGAAATGAAGTTTTACTTCCACTGCATATCTGTATTTATGTGTATTTTTGTATTTCATTGTGTTCCTCCATAAATTTGGATCATTGGTATTAGAGCAGTATGCTCTTTCTCGATTCTTCTTTGCATGTCCCCAATGAGATCGGGGTATAAGGAGTTAGGGCTCGATCTGGTTGAACTGTTGCAAGATCAGCCTCACAAACCCTAGCGACTGCCCATGGGGGAAGAAAATAAATATGAGGGAGCAGGAGATCCTATCAAATTATTGCTCGAGGAGGCCCTCGAGAAAAAAAGGAACGCAATGATGGACAACTTTTCCTAGATCCTTCAACGACTGCTCACTGATAGCGCATCTACATCCAATAGCCACTCTGGAGGCACCACTCCTTTTAAGGTACAAATAAACTTTGACACTGCCATATTTGAGGTCCAAATAGATGCAGATGGCATTGATAGTTGGTTGAATCTACTAGAAGGATATTTCTCAGTTCATGAATTTTTCTACCGAGAAAGGATTATTTTTGCACTCCTTAAAGATGCCCCCATGTCAAGGACTAGTGGGAAACCTACTAGGAGCAACAGATTGAGGGGTAACCCTCTTGATTCTCGGTTGTACCCACTTGGAATTATTTTCAAGGTGCCATCAAGGAAAAATATTATCCCATGGGGAGCTATGAGGAAAAATACATACAATGGACTATGCGGCGGCAACAAAGAGACCAAGATGTGCATGAGCTAACAAATCTATTCCATACCCTACGCACAAAGTTGGGTATCAAAGATTTGGAGAAACATTTGGTGTTAAAGTACTGCAATTATTTTCATAGATACATTCAAGAGGAAATGGAGTCCCTTAACATCTCCTTGCTTGGTGCGGCATACTGGTATGCTGCCAAGATTGCGCAGAAGTTCAAAGAGAAGAAGCGAGACTTTGGGTTTGTGAATCAAAAACAAGGCAAAGGTACCCCCAAACCATTGAAAAAAGGACCAATCCAAGGTGGGGTGTCCCAAGACAACTCACCAAAGCCACAAGAAAAGAACAACATCAAAAAGCCAAAAAAGTACATGGGGAAGTGGTGTGAGTTCCATAAGAACTCTACTCACAACAGAAGTGAGTTTTGGGCCAAGTAGTCACTGGTAGCCGAGTTGAAGGCTTCTGAATCAGATGCAGGCTCTGACTATGAATTAGAACCCGACAAGGGGAATGACAGGGGAAGCGGATTATCGATGCGGAGCCTAATGCCACCATTGCCACCACGAAGATCTAGAAGAAGGAACTAGAAGATCCAGAGGAGGCAAAGCGCCTCTTCCATTCCTATATGTGGGTAAAGGGTTCCCCATTGCAATTCAATGTTGACAGAGGGAGCCATAAGAACCTTATCTCAGTAGAGGTCATGAAATGACTGGGATTTCCGACCACTACACACCCACAACCATACACCATCGGGTGGCTGCACCAAGGATGGTACCTCTGCGTAAGCCAACAATGTCACCTTCCCTATAGCATCAAGCCCTTCACAGATGAGTTATTATGTGACATTTCTCCTCTTGATGTTTTTGATGTATTATTAAGCCAACCATACTTGTGGAAGTGAAATGTTGTGTATGAGTCTAAGCCTCATGTTGTTATTATTACTTTGGGCAATAAGTTGTACAGGATACAGGAAATAGCACCACCTACAACCATCTCTTTGGTTACTGCAAAACAATGTAGTAAGTTCATTGCCAAAACTAGGAAATTTGTTTTCCTAATGATCTGCCCTCAGGGAAAGAAGAAGACTGTGGCCACGACCTCCAGATAGGGCCCCTCTACATGACAACAATATATGGATAAGGTCATGGAGGAGTATGAGGACATCTTCACCTCCCCCGCAGGGGTGCCTCTACATTGTCAGGTCAAGCACCCCATCGATATGACCCTAGGTACGTTGTTTCCCAATGGACAGATCTATCAGTTCTTTCTTATGGAGAATGGTGAAATCAAGAGGTAGATTCAAGAGATGTTGAAGAAATGTCACATATGGCAGAGTTCATCACCCCGTGGGAACCCGATCGTGATGGTGCAGAAGAAGGATGGGACTTGGAGGCTCTGCATTGACTATCAGGCATTCACAAGATCATTGTCTGGAATAGGTACCTGATCCCATGGATTGATGACCTTCTGTACCAACTCAAGGGGGGAAAATATTTCAGCAAGATTGACTTGAATTTTGGGTATCACCAGGTACCAATCAAACCCTCTGATGTGTGGAAGATTGCCTTCAAATCTAAGGAGGGCCTTTTCGAATGGTTGGTCATGCCTTTCGGGTTGACGAATTCCCCTGCAACCACATCTAACATGTCCTCCAAACACTGCGGCAACACAAGTTGTGTGCCAATTTGGAGAAGTGCACTTTTGGCATGACCCAGGTTTAGTATCTAGGATACATTATTGATGAGCGGGGGGTGCATATGGATCCAACCAAGATCCAAGTCATTCAGGATTGGCCATCCCCAACCACCCTAACATATCTCTGCAACTTTTTGGGTCTTTCCAATTTCTACCACAGGTTTGTGTTGGGATTCTCTCATATCACTTGGCCCTTGAGTCAAGTCACCAAGGGAGGAGCGAAAGGAAAATTCTTTTGGTCTAAATCTAAACATAAGGAATTCGACGATTTGAAGCATCGTCTCTGTTGTGCACCGATTCTCACATTACCAAAATTGCAACAACCATTTGATATTGAGACAGATGCCTCCAACTATGCTATTGGGGAAGTCCTAACTCAACAGGGGCATCCAGTGGCATATCACAGTGAGACACTTTCCGACACAGTGCGAAAGTATCCCACTTATGAAAAGGAGATATATTCCATTGTACAAGCTTTCCGACAATGGAAGCATTGCATTTTGGGAAAGGAAACGGTCATCCACATAGACCATCGACCCTTGCAATTTATACAGACACAAGGGAAGTTGCAGAATGATCACCATTAGAAGTGGTCCACATACCTGAAACAATTTAATTTGAATATTAAGTACAAGAAAGGAAGCACCAATAATGTTGCAGACTACCTCAGCCGTCCCCCTATCATGGTGCTAACCACGGTGCTCAACTCTTATGGGCACGAGACTTCCGATTGGCCGCTTCTCTACAAAAGTGATCCAGAATTCAGCCACACATACAATATGCTCTTGGAGGGTAAGAAAGTTCCTAATTTTCACCTCCAAGATGCTCTATTATGTCACATGCGACATATTTGTGTTCCTTCAAGTGAGCGTGCCAAGATGATTTTGGAGGTGCACTACATTCGGGTCGCTAGGCATTTTGTGGTCGAGAAAACCATGGCAGTACTATAAAATTATTTCTATTGGCTGAACCTTCGACAGGATGTCAAGAAGTACATCAATTCCTGCACTTATTGCACCATTTCCAAACCGACCATCAAGAAGCAAGGCCTCTATACTCCATTTCCCACCCCTAGTCGACCTTGGGAATCCATCTCCATGGATTACATGTCGGGCCTTCCTTATACTAAGCATGGAAATGACTGTGTTTTGGTGGTCATCAACAGATTCTCGAAGATGTCCATTATGATGGCCTGCAAGAAGAATATCACAGCATAAGCCACTGCTAAAATCTTCTTTGAGTGAGTGTGGGTACACTTTGGGATCCCACAGTCTATCATCTTATATCGGGACAACAGGTTCCTCAGTACATTTTGGTCCAGCCTCTGGTTGATGTTGGACACCAAGATCACCAAGTCCACAACTTTCCATCCACAAACTGATGGCTAGACAAAGGTCGTCAACTGGATGATTGTACACATTCTGCACATGTACAACTCAAATCATCCACGCACATGGGATGAGAGCCTCCCCTATGTACAACACAGCTACAACCTGGCTCTCCATAGCTCAACTGGCCACAACCCCTTTCAGGTGGGCTTGAGATTCCAACCACTATGTCCCATTGATGTAGCCATGCCATTTGCGGCTACTTAGGAAGATTTAGACCATGTCCAGTTTGAGGTTGACAAGGAAAACAAATTCATTGAGCACATTCATCACATACACCAATAGGTTCATGACATATTGGATAGAGACAATGCTAAGTAAAAGAAACGACATGATCAACATCAGCTGCCACACAACTTCCAGGTGGGCGACAAAGTGTGGCTACATTTGCAAAAGGAGTGCCTCACTAGACCTTACCGCAAGATTCTCCCACTCCGATATGGGCCATACACCATCACCAAGGCTATAGGGGACAATTCCTTTGAGCTAAGTATTCCACCATTCCTTGGTTTTCACCTAGTGTTCAATGTCGACCGCCTTTGACCCTACTTTCCACCTCTACTGGACACATCCGACATGGCAGAACATCTCACACCAACAGAGTTAAACCCAGATTGCATGGAACAAGCCACAACTGATCGGATTATGGACACACAGATCAATAACACCCACCAACAGAGGATCCATCTATATCGAGTTGTCAAAGTAGACCAACTCCTTTACCAGGGCAAGTGGCTCACCAGGGACCAAGTTCAACAGATTTTTCCTCATCTCATGGAGGAACTCAATGCAATGGGGACCATTGCTTCCTAAGGGGGGAGGAATGATCCAGGTGGATATTGGTGGCCACCCTCTTATTCCACTTGGACCCACACCATTATTTCTTTTGATTTTTTAGTTTCCTTAATTGTAGTACAATTTACTACTTTTAGCAGTTTTTCGGGTCCTGAACTTCCAGAGCCGTTTTGAGGCCCTAAACGAGATTTTTTGGGCATGAACGTTGCAATGAATATAAGTTTGCTTCAAAATCGATATTTGTCGTCAACAGTGTAGTCCTTGGATAGATATTTCTAACAATGTATCATGTGTGTCAAACGGAGATAGTATGCTATGACCCTGAGAAATTGATGTACCAATTTACCCCAACGAGGCCCATATTCTGGCGTTTCATCCCCTAGGGATAGGTTTTTGGATGTTTAGGGTTTTGTATTGTTTCTCAATAATATATAGGCCTTTGAGCTTCATTGTAACACATATTTCATAGGCCAATAGCTTCCACATCTCTTCTCAGAGATAAGCTACCAGCGCCCGAGCTATTTTATTTCTATTCTGTCTGTAAGCATATTTCAGTCATTTGTTGTTAATGAAATGAAGTTTTACTTCTGCTGCATATTTGTGTTTATGTGTATTTCTGTATTTCATTGTGTTCATGCATAAATCTGGATTAGTTTTAGCAAATTTAGACCCAGAATTGGTCGAATTTGAAGTTACAGTGAAGCCATGATAGATGGAGCGAGATTAGTAAATAAAATTCTCAATTCGTGAATTGATTTTGGGTAAATTCATCCTAGAAATGTCAACCCACAATGATTTGTTGTTACAGAGGTTGAATTGGTGTTATCGAGGTGAAATTGAGGAAATTTCATACTTGCATAATGTCTATGGTAAATTGGGAAAAATTTAGGAAAAATCCTCAATTTCTGCAGCGAAATCACGAGGAATTAATGTGCATAACAATGAATGTGCACAGGTGGGTGCACTACAAAAGCATGATGCACAGTGAAAAACTTGTGGTAGGTAAAATTTTGCACTGCGTGACAAAATATTGGCGTGCTGGTGCGCGCACTAAATTTCAGTGTCATGTTGAAAAATGTTAGTGTGCAGGTGTGCACACTAAATTTTGGTGCTATGTGGAAAAATGTTAGTGTGCGGGTGTGCGCACTAAATTTTTGTGTCACGTGGAAAAAAATGTTAGTGTGCGGGTGTGCATGCTAAATATTGGCATTGTGCAGAAAAATGTTGGTGTACAGGAGTGCGTGTAAAATTTAATGCTGCGCGGTGTGCACACACATAATAATGACGTACGTGGTGTGCGCAGTGTTGGAAAAGCACAGAGGAGTTTTGTTGGTGCACGCGCAATATGGGTATATGTTGCAGCGTGACAGTTTAGTTAATGGAGCACACCGAGTATTGGTGCATGGTAGCGACATACTAAAATTTGGCATGATGTAGTGCATAGAGTGGATTGTGTGCAGAATATCATCGCACGATACAAAAATTGTGCGCAACGGGTAATAGTGCAAGAACCAAAACTATGCATGGTGGATATTGGCGTGCGACACAAAATTAGTGCATGCAAGTTATTGGCGTGATAGAGAAGTGATGTACAGTGGCTATAAGTGCGTGAAGCATGATTTACCTTGTGATTTTGTTGTGCATGGTGAATATGGGTTTACAGGTTGAAATTTGTGCACACAAAGTTGTTTGAAGGGTGAACAACAACAGAAAACCAACGATTTTCTGCGACGTTTTATATCATTTGAACGTCATCTTTTTGCAGCTTGTTTTTTAGGCCCTTAAGAGGGTTTTTAGGCACTCGTAAAACACGAGGACAAAGTGTGACAAGGAACACTATGTATATGCAATTCAAATAAAATATCTCGGAGAGAGCTTTCTAATGGTGTAAACCGTTTGTCAAACAGAGCTTTTATGAGAAAGTTACAACACAAATAGTGGAGGGTAAATTTTAAGACCCATCTAAATTCAAGGAGCCATAACATTCTACTCTGGAATCAGATTGAGGCACAAGAGTAGTCAAAGGAAATATATTGATCCATAGAAGACAGTCTCAGAGATAAATTAAATTTTTGGGCATGTTAAAAGTGTTTAATACGGAAAATAAGGTACCTGTAGCATACCAGTTATAATATGGTATTTTGGTCTGGAATTTCAACAGGCTGTAACTAGCATCCCAGAACCCAAAATGAGGTGAAACTTGGACAAGATGTCCATAAGATGTATATTAAGAAACCAAATTGAGATCCTACAAAAATTCCAAAGGGGTAGGTGTGAAAATTCATATTACAGCACAGAGTTGTGCCAAGTGGAAAAATGAACAAAAACATTAATGGGCAATTTTTTAATAGCCATAACTTTTTTCTCGAGACTGGGAATTGAGCATGGGAGAAGGCGTTGGAAAGGTATTGGATAGAAGAATATAAATATCCACCCAAAAAATTTATCCAGGCATTCCATATTTCAAGAAACCAGAAGAAAGAATTCTGATATGTATTATTGAACCAGAATGGTTCATATTTTCATGAAATTGTTGAAACAGATAGCCTGACAAAGTTTTGTTGGTTGCACATTTTGCAGAGTTAATAACAACCAGATCAGATAAATACTAGCTTATATTCTAGAGTAATGGAAGAGGCATAGGGGACTTGCAGTCGGGATTATGAGATTAGAGGGATGGATGTCCATTTGGACATTGAAGGAACAAACTCCAATGGACATGGAGAAGGAAGGGATGAAAACATGAATATGGCAGAGACCATTAAAAATTTGGATAAGGAGAGTGGCTCAAGAAAATATGGAATTCACAGACCTCCTCATGAGAAAACAAGACCCATAAGTGTTATCATACATCACCACCACTCCCCAAGGTATTCCAATAAGATATCACATAGCAGCTCAAGTCCATCCTATTTCAAGAAGCATAAGGGTTTTTGGATGGATGAGCTATGAGGAGAAATGAACAAAATCAAACCTCCTACATTTGATGGTGAACACAAGAAGGATGAATATGTAGAGACATGGTTGTTGGGCATGAGAAAGTATTTTAAATTGCATAATTATTCTTCTCATGCAGGAGGTCGAATTGCTATCTATCAACTCAAGGGAAAGGAATCCATGTGGTGGGATCAACTTGTGTAGGTGAAACACATTAAAGAGAAAATTTTCACTTGGAGGGAATTAAAGAAGTATTTTGAGAAGAAATACTTAACTAAGAGATATTATGACAAGAAAATGAAAGAGTTCTTTGAACTCAAGCTTGGAGGTATGACCATAGATGAATATGAGAGAAGGTTTTTAGAACTGTTGAAGTATGTCTCTTTCATCAATGATGACATAGTTAATATTCAGAGGTATTTGAGTGGATTGCCACCATTTATCCATGAAAAAATATAGTATGATGATCCCAAGACATTGGAGGAGACCATAAGGTGAGATAAATGGCTATATGATCTACAAAAATCAAGGCCAACTTTCCAAAAATCTTGGGAAGACAAAAAAAAATTCAAGCTGGATCACAGGAAGAAGGGATCTAAGCCACTATTCTTCAAAAATAATCCATAGGGACAACAAACTCCTAGAGAACCTAGAATGATTGATATAGGGGGTCAAAGGCCAAGGAAACCACCTATGCAATGTTGGGGTTGTAAATGAGATCATGTGTATAGAGATTGTCTGCACATAGGTGAAAATGCGAGAAATGTTCACAATGTCCAAAATGTTGAAACAATGGAGGACATGGACAAAAATGTACCAAGAATCTATGCAGTGAAGGAAAACAAGCAAACAAAGTATCAGTCACATATGATTGAAGTGGAAGGTATGATCAACAACCAAACCATTTCTATTTTAATTGATTCAGGATCTAGTCATAGTTATATAGATCCTAAGATGGTGAAAAGCATGCAAAATCTTGGTTGGTGCAACTGGCTACCGGAGCCAAAAGAAAAGTTAATGAGATGGTTAAGTCATGTCTTATGGACATGAATGGACTGAACACCAAGGAAGATTTGAACATATTGCCTTTAGGTTCCTATGACTGTCTAATTGGGATGGATTGATTGGAACAACATTATGTTATCCAAGACTATCATGACAAGGCATTTACTTGCTTGGATGATGAAGGGAACCTAAGGAGAGTGCAGGGAATTCCCAGGGAAGTAACCATCTGATAAATTTCAGCATTGCAACTGAAGAAATGTTACAGAAAAGGGTTTCAAATATTTGAAACTCATATGGAAGAGACACCTAAAGATAAGGTGCCAAATTTGGAAGATTATGCAATCCTAAAAGATTTTAAAGATGTGTTCAGGGAGGTACAAGGATTACCCCCGAAGAGAGATATTGATTTCTCTATAAATTTAATGTCCGAAGAAGCTCCAATGTCAAAGATTCCTTATAGAATGAGTACACCAGAGTTGAAGGAGTTGCAAATGCAACTTGAATAACTTATGAAGAAGGGGTATATATTACCAAGTGTGTCACCTTGGGGTGCCCAGTCTTGTTTGTGAAGAATAAAGATGGAACATTAAGATTGTGCATTGATTTTAGATAGGTGAATAAAGTGACTGTTAAGAACAAGTATCCTCTGCCAAGGATTGATGATATTTTTGATCAATTGAAGCATGCAAAGATATTTTCAAAGATAGATATCAGGTAAGGATACCATCAGGTAAGGATTAAAGAGGAATATATCAGAAAGACTTCCTTGAGGACAAGGTATGGTCATTATGATTTCACAGTGGTTCCATTTGGGTTGTCAAATGGACCAGTTGTTTTCATGTGCTTAATGAATGGTGTTTTTTGAGAATATTTAGACAAGTTTGTCACTGTCTTTTTGGATGACATTCTTATATACTCTAAGTCACAAGAAGAGGATGAACATAATTTTAGAATGGTGTTGCAAGTATTAAGGGAGCATCAGTTGTATGCCAAATTGAGTAAGTGCTCATTTTATCAGAAGCAAATTCATTATTTGGGGCATATCATTTCAAAGGATGGGATAGAAGTGGATCCTGAGAAGATAGAAGCCATTAGAGAATGTCCAGTGCTAAAGAATGTGGCAGAGGTTAGATCATTCATGGGCCTTGCAGGATACTATAGGAGATTTATTGAAGGATTCTCAAAGATTGCACACCCAATCACTTCCTTGCAAAGAAAGGGTGTGAAGTTTCAATGGACAGTGGATTGTGAAAAGAGTTTCCAACATTTGAAAAAATTATTAACAAGTTCTCCAATACTAAGGATTATAGACCCAAATGAAGATTTCATTGTATGCACATATGCATGTAAAGAAGGACTTGGTGGAGTCCTCACTCAAAATGGGTTTGTTATATGTTATGAATCAATGAAGTTGAAGGAGCATTTGGAGTTGGATTCGGTAGCCATAGTGCATGACTTGAGAAAATGGAGACACTACCTCATGGGTAAAATGTTTGAGCTAAGAATAGACCATAATGGTTTGAAATATTTATTTGATCAACCAAATCTAAATTCTAGGCAAAGCAGATGGTTATAATTTCTAAGTGAATATGACTTTGATATAAAGAATATCAAGGGGAAAGAGAACAAAGTGGTTGATGCACTCATCAGAAGAGTGCATGAATTGCATGCTACATCCATTAGAATGTACCAATTAGATTTGAAAGATAGAATTTTAGAGGCTGCCAAATCAGATTTGCATTACAAGGAATTAGTGGAAAAATTACAACAAGGTAATTTGCAACAGAAAATTGAGGAATATAAGCTAGAAAATGATGAAATTGTCATGTACAGGGGAATAATTTATGTACCAAATTCTCATGAATTGAAAAGTCTGATATTGAGGGAAATGCATAATGTACCTTATGCTGGGCACCCAGGATATCAAAAAACTATTGCAGCTGTCAAGAGCCAATATTATTGGCGAGGCATGAAGAGAGAAGTTGTTGATTTTATTTCCAGATGTTTGGAATGTCAAAAGGTAAAGGCTAAGCATAGACACCTCGCTGGTTTTCTATAGCCATTACCCATTCTTGAGTGGAAATGGGAAGTTGTAACAATGGATTTCATCACCAGACTGCCCAGAACAAACAAGTAACATGATTCTATCATGGTAGTGGTTGATAAGCTTACTAAAGCTGCCCATTTTATTCTAGTTAGGCTCACTCACAACACAACGAACATTGTTGATGTTCATATGAAATAAATTTCTAGATTACATGGCATACCCTAAGACAATTGTGTCTGACAGAGATCCAAAATTTACCTCAAAATTTTGGAAGGGATTATTTAATGGATTTGGAACAATTTTGAATTTTAGTACAACTTATCATCGAGAATCAGATGGAAAAACAGAGAGGGTGAATTAAGTGATTGAAGATATGTTGAGGATGTATGTGATGGATAAACCATCAAAATGGGAAGACTACCTACACTTGGTAGAGTTTGCGTATAACAATGGGTACCAAGCATCTCTAAAGATGAGCCCATTTGAGGCACTTTATGGAAGAAAGTGAAACAAACCGATAAGCTGGGATAACCCAACAGACAGAGCAGTGGTTGGACCAGATTTTCTCAAGGAAATGGAAGAACAAATGATAAAAATAAAGAAAAAATTAAAGTCTTCCCAAGATAGGCAGAAACATTATGCTGATAAGGGAAGAAACCATAGGGAATTTAAGGTGGGTGATCATTTATTCTTGAAAGTGAAGGCAAACAAAAGTTCCCTGAAATTGAGAAATTGTTCAAAGTTGGCAGCTCGTTATTATGGACCATTTCAAATCCTATAGAGGATTGGTCCAGTGGCTTATATGCTTGCATTTCCTGCATCTATGTCTGTTCATAATGTATTCCATGTCTCAATGCTCAAGAAACATATACCTGATGCTAATCATGTTATTAATTGGAATGTGATCCAGGTGGAGCAAGAAGACACTTTCCAAGTGCATCTGGTGAGCATTCTAGACCGAAAAATCAAACAATTCTGGAATCAATCCATGGGGCTTGTAAAGGTCCAATGGACCTGGTACGGTCCTAAAGATGCTACTTGGGATCATGAGGATGCAATGCGGGTAGAATACCCACATATTTTTGAGGATTTTTGAAGTTTTGTTGTGAATGAGTACATGATGAAAATGCATAAATAAGGGGAGGCGATTGTAATATCCCTAAGGCCGAACCCAATTGTAAATATAAATGCAAATATACTTAAGCTGGTGAGTTGTTTTTATATCACATTTTGTATGCACCTTTCATGGAATAGTGCATGCATGTACTGCGCAGTAGAATGAGGAAGTTTACACATTCTTGTATACCACGTGCAGGAACTTAAGTGTGTGCAATTTTGGGGCCAAGGAGCCTTTGTGTATATGATGCATTTTATAGGCTGGTGATCGAGTTATTATAAGCTAGGATTCTTATGTTTTGATTAGGCCAGAGAGCCTAGATGTTAAAGGCCAATGCACCTATTTTTGTATATGTCTCATAATTAATATAAAATACATTGTTGTGCACAGATCGACCACGATAAAAGAGATGGGGGACTAAACTCCACTAGTTAGGGAAAGGGAATAGCCTAAAAGTTAAAGAAAAGGGCTAAGCTAGGGAGCTTAAGCCGAAAAGGAACATTATATTAATATTTCTTAAATCATAAAGTATAGATAATTATTTTATGCTAAGTTCTAAAGTTGGGGACAAGTGGGACAAAGTAGCTCCCAACATGACAAGTGTCAAGTTGGGGACACCCATACATATTGTTGGAACTTAGTTCATTTTCAGAGATTCAGACCATCATTCTTGCCATCATTCCTTCCATCACTCAGTCATCAAGTCAATCATCCATGAGAATGTACACACCCATGGAGCTATCTTTTGTATCTTCATGACTGTACCGGAACCCGTATCCATAGCCATTTTGTGTTCGTGTAGCTGGTTAGCTTGGGAGATGGACTGAAAAGGCGGGTTGTCAGGCCCATGGGGTATTGAAGAGGCGGGTTGTCAGGCCCATGAGAAATTTCTTTCCGGGTGAGAGGATTGCTAGGAATTGATTTCCCGAAGGTGTTGAACTGCAGTTACAGTGCTCTAAGACTTCCTACCCGGCCTGTTGTTGAATCTTGGAAAGAAAGTGGGGCAACTGAAAGATTGTTGAGCAGAGAAGGGGCACATTTCCTGGGGTGGGATAGGCATGTGGGGAATAAGGGACTGTAGGTTATTAGTTTGAGTTGGCGCATGATATGAAATCTTTCCTGTTGTCTATGAGCCTTTAGCCTGGTTAGGAATCCCTTTACCCAGGTGGAGTTTAGTCCCATCTCGGGGGTGACTCACTGTTGAGAGTGATGAACAATGTGGTCTAAGGCTGGGAGGTTCATGGAAGGTTTACACGCAGTTGGTGACATTCTTACCAAGATAAGTTCCAATTGTGTGATAAATTTACATGTTGCATTGTTATTTACGTGCTTATTTTGATGGGTTATCATATGTGCAATTATAACTGTGTTTATTTTCATGGGTATTTTTTTATATATGTTGCATGTATATGTTTACTGTAATTTCAGTGTGAATTTGTGCATTTACAGATGTATTTGGATGCTTACATTATATATATATATATATCTGTAAGATTTATGTGTGTATATAATTTAATTTCATGGAGTTCGAAACAATTTATGTGGCATAGCTCAGTTAGATGTTGGGTATGTTATAGTATGTTCTGCAGAGAGAAAAAAAAACATTCTCTTGCGTAGCATGGCCCATCATGGATGGCCAGGAATGTTACACATATAACATTTGAGACTTGAAATAAATGAAGTCCAACTACTAATCCTAAAGAATAAATTTATCTTCTATGATTTCTCATGAAAAAGATACATCTTTAGCAATACTAGGAAATGATGAGTTGACAAACCAATAAGATAATAAATGATCTCATATCTGGTCTCTAATCAATGAACATCTCTACCTCCACTCATCTCTAATCAATATTATTTTTCTTTCCATCCTTCTCGTGGCTCTTTGAGTTCATCCTTGGATTCACTTTTGAGCACTTTTCCTTGGTGTGGGAATGAATGCTGTAGTGATTGCAATGTCTATTGATACTTTCCAATTCCTCTTCCTCTTCCTTGCTTATCTTTTCCCCATTTCTAATTCCTCTTGAAACTCCATTTTATCCATTTATGGGATAAAATATGATTTTTGATGCACATCTTCCCATGGGATTTCTATCTATTCATTGACACCATCCTAGACTCATTTGGTGGGAAGACCACATCCAAATAATCATTGGAAATGGGATGTATGAAGGTTCATACAAGAATATAAAACCTAGATATGGGATGTATGAAATCCCATACGATAAAATACAACTGATCATACTCCTCTTGTGAGCCTATATCCTAATCAAGGGTTGCAAAAGCCATTTAAATATCTTGATAAGTGGTTTAAACTATAGGCAAGGTAATTATTATCTTGCATATCTAGTTCTAGGATCAAAAATCAAATAATCCGACATGACCCATATGCTCTTTCCAAAATAAGCCAAAGTAAGTGGAGTTGAGTACAATGGAACAAAACTATCAAAAACATATGACATTTGGAAGGGAACTATATATCCCAAAGAAATCAAAGAAATTGCATATATTGGTGAACACGCTATGTAACAAACTTGTGGAGGGGGTTCAAAAGTACCCATAAAGAATAATTACTTAAATATCTTAGCACCAGAAATTTCAAACACCACATTAGAGTCACCCATGAATGAATTTTTTTCTATATTTTAACTAAGAATTAGGCACACAATAAGACAATTAATCAATTGTGACTATCTTCCTTGATAATGGAAGTTAATTACCCAAACAAATGATGAAATAATTTTTTTCATTACATAAATCAAACTCAATTCCAAGAGTAGATTATAGTCAAGAGGCTCGTGTCTACTACTTCCACTTCTATTGAGATGGTCATGCCCCCAATTCAACTATAAGGGTGGGGATAATTCCACATGTCTTAAAAGATAAGCCATCAAGCAATTTTAAAAAGGTGATTTAAGTTACAAGATTAAGAGAGCCTAAATATTTTTAACATGAACAATACATGAAACAGGTAGATGCCCCTGTATCCACTACACAATTTACAATATTCTTTCCACATGATGATACTTGAAAGTGAAATGAAACATTTTGAGAAAGTTTGTCCTCGAACTAATCAAGGTCAAATGTGAATAATTTATTAGTCAAATGTCAATAACCTATCTTTCTAGGGATCAATATTGCCAATAGTGTTCAACAATGCCTTTTGTTGCAAAGAGAAATTCTAAAGGACATCTAGTGTAAACATGGCCCAAGGCCCCTATGTTGAACCTTCAGTAATACTATAATTTCAACAATACTATAATTTTGAGTAGCTCATACATTATTAAGACTATGTGAAGACTTCATAACGTACCATTTGGAATATGGGACATCATATCAATAAGTGGCCTTTCTATTTGATGAGAGAAACTAATTGTGATGTACATGTCTCTTTATCACACTTTCAAGTCTCAATAAGTCCTAATTATGATCTATTTTATGGATATTGATGTACTTATCACAAATGTAGACATTATAAATCAAACATATTTCCTCCTTATAAAGGGGCACCCTAATTGTCCCCTCGCATGGGTGCAGGATTACCAACAAAAAATTGTTGTTGTTATAGATGAGAATTATTAGTAAGTACAATAGGTTGTTGAGCCCCTGATAATTCATCAATTGTTTAACATCCTCCTTTTTAGGTAAAGTGTGAGTTAGGTGATCCATTTTACAAATATTCTAAGGGAATTTGAACTTCCTATTTTTATTATTCCCTCAACATCATTGTTGGTATCATTAGACATTATAGCTCCTTACATAGAATTAGTATTCTTATTTTGTTTTATTTTTCTACCTCCATGTTAGTTATTTCCTTTATGATTCATAACCTAAACATTATGGACATCATAGGTCTAGGAAAAATCTAGGATAGGTTGAGAATACCATGTTGTCATTAACATATTAGAGTGTATGGATGTTTGCCTCATTTGACTTACCACTTGATTGACCATGGTATTTCCAATAGACCTAATCATTCCATCTACATGAGGTCTTGGAATAGGATTTGAAACATCAATATTATACTATGAATCATTTGGAATAATCTCATATTGTAATATCCCTAAGTCTGAACCCAATTGTAAATGTAAATGCAAATGTACTTAAGTTGGTGAGCCATTTTGATATCACATTTTGTATTCACCTTTCATGGCATAGTGCACACATGTACTACGCAGTAAAATGAGGAAGTTTACACATTATTGGATACTGCACACAACAAATTAAGTCCGTGCGATTTCGGGGCTAGGGAGCCTTTGTGTATATGCTTCATTTTATAGGTTGGTGAGGCAATTATTATAAGCTAGGATTCTTATGTTTTGATTAGGCCGGAGAGCCTAGATGTTAAAGGCCAGTGCGCCTACTTTTGTATATGTCTCATAGTTAATATAAAATACATCGTTGCGCACAGATCAACCATGATAAAAGAGATGGGGGACTAAACTCCACTAGTTAGGGAAAGGGAGGAGCCTAAAAGTTAAAGAAAAGGGCTAAGCTAGGGAGCTTAAGCCAAAAAAGAATATTATATTAATATTTCTTAAATAATAAATTATAGATAATTATTTTATCCTAAGTTCTAAAGTTGGGGACAAGTCGGCCAAAGTAGCTCTCGAGATGACAAGTGTCAAGTTGGGGACATGCATACAAATTGTTGGGACTTAGTTCATTTTCAGGGATTCAGACCATCATTCCTTCCATCATTCAGTCATCCAGTCAATCATCCATGTGCATGCACACACCCATGGAGCTATCTTTTGTATCTTTATGACTGTACCGGAACCTGTATCCATAGCCATTTTGTGTTCGTGTCGCTGGTTATCTTGGGAGTTGGATTGAAGAAGCGAGTTGTCAAGCCCGTGGGATATTGAAGAGGCGGGTTGTCACGTGCATGAGAAATTTCTCTCTGGGTGAGATAATTGTTGGGAATTGATTTCCTGAAGGTGTTGAACTACAACTATAGTGTTTTGAGACTTCCTGTCTGACCTGTTGTTGAAGCCCAGAAAGGAAGTGGGGCAGCCGAAGGACTGTTGAGCAGAGAAGAGGCACACTTCCTAGGGTGGGACAGGCATGTGGGGAATGAGGGACTATAGGATGTTAGATTGAGTTGGTACCTGAGACAGTCATTCCTATTGTCTATAATCCTTTAGTCTGGTTAGGAATCCCTTTAGTTGGGTGGATTTTGGTCCCAACTCGGGGGTGACTCACTGTTGAGAGTGATGAACAGTGTGGTCTAAAGTTGGGAGGTTCATGAAAGGTCTGCACGCAGTTGGTGACATTATTACCAAGATAAGTGCCAATTGTGTGATAAATTTACATGTTGCATTGTTATTTATGTGCTTATTTTTATGGGTTATCATATGTGCGGTTATAACTTTGTTTATTTTAATGGGTATTTCCTGTATATGCTGCATGTATATGTTTACTGTTATTTCAGTTTGAATCTGTGCATTTACGGATGTATTTGGATGTTTATGTTATATATATATATATATTTCTACAAGAATTATATGTGTATATAATTTATGTTCATGCAGTTCGAAAAAATATATGTGGCATAGCTCAGTTAGATGTTGGGTATGTTACAGTATGTTCCGCAGAGAGAACATAAAGTGTTCTCTGACATAGCATGGCCTGACATGGATGGTTAGGGATGTTACACTATGGTATCAAAGCTTCAATTTTCAACACTGAGCCTAGATGGGCCGAGAAAGTTGAGTTGAATTGAAATGTCACAGAGGATTTATTTCGAAGTGGCCAAATTTCGAGTTGCAGAGAGTCCATGGTAAATTTAGAAACAATGACACAGAATTGGGAAAATCCTCAATTTTTGTTTGTTAAATTCATGGGAAAATGAAGGAATTCAACCAATTAGTGAGATATTAATGGTTTAATATCTATTCTAGAAAATTTAGACCTGAAATTGGTCAAATTTGAAGTTACAGTGAATCCATGATAGATGAAGTGATATTAGTAAATAAAATTCTCAATTTGTGAATTGATTTTGGGTAAATTCATCCTAGAAATGTCAACCCAGGACGATTTGTTGTTACAGAGGTTGAATTGGTGTTATCGGGGTGAAATTGAGGAAATTTCATAGTTGCAGAATGTCTATGGTAAATTGGGAAAAATTTAGGAAAAATCCCCAATTTTTGCAATGGAATTCACGAGGAATTTATGCACATAAACATGAATGTGCATAGGTGGGCGCACTAAACATGCATGATGTGTAGTGAAAATCTTGTGATAGTTAAAATTCGGCACTACACGATAAGATATTAGCGTGATGGTGTGCATGCTAATTTTCGGCGTCGGGCGAAAAAATGTTAGTGTGAGGGTGTGCGCACTAAATTTTGGCATTGTGCGGAAAAATGTTAGTGTGCAGTTGTGTGCACTAAATATTGGTGTCGCATTGAAAAAATGGTTAGTGTGCGGGTGTTCACACTAAATATTGGCGTCGCGCAGAAAAATGTTGGTGTACAGGAGCACGTGCTAAATTTAGCATTGCGTAGTGTGCACACACATAATAATGATGCATGTGGTGTGTGCAGTGTTGGCAGAGTGCAGAGGAGTTTTGTTGGTGCATGCACAATATGGGTATATGTTGCGGCGTGACAATTTAGTTAATGGTGCGCACAGAGTATTGGTGCATGGTAGGGGCATACTAAAATGTGGCATGATGCAGCGCATAGAGTGGATTGTTCATGGAATATCATCACGTGATACAAAAATTGTGCGCAATGGGTAATAATTCAAGAACCAAAACTGTGCGCAGTGGATATTGACGCGCGATACAAAAGTAGTGCATGCAAGTTATTGGCGCGACAGAGAAGTGATGTACAGTGGCTATAAGTGCGCGAAGAACGATTCACCTTGTGTTGTTGTTGTGCATGATGAATATGAGTTTACAGGTTGAAATTTGTGCGTGCGAAGTTGTTTGAAGGGTGAACAATAGCAGAAAACCAGTGATTCTCTGTGATGTTTTATATCATTTGAACGTCATTTTTTTACAACGCATTTTTGAGGCCCTTAAGAGCGTTTTTAGGCACTCGAAAACCATGAGAACAAAGTGTGCTAAGGAACACTATGTATTTACAATTCAAATAAAATATCTCGGAGAGAACTTTCTAATGGTGTAAACCATTTGTCAAATGAAACTTTTATGAGAAATTTACAACACAAATAGTGGAGGGTAAATTTTAAGACCCATCTAACTTCAAGGAGCCATAACTTTCTGCTCCGGAATCAAATTGAGGCACGAGAGTAGTCAATGGAAATATATTGAGACATAGAAAATAGTCCCAGAGATGATTTAAATTTATGGGCATTTTCAAAGTGTTTAATATCGCAAATAAGGTACCTGTAGCATACCATTTACAATATGGTATTTTGGTCTGGAATTTCAGCAGGCTATAACTAGAATCCCAGAACCTAGAATGAGGTGAAACTTGGAAATAATGTCCATAATATGTATATGAAGAAACCCAATTGAGCTCCTACAAAAATTCCAAAGTAGTAGGTGAGAAAATGCATATTACAGCACAGAGTTGCGCAAAGTGGAAAAATGAATAGAAAAATTAATGGGCAATTTTTAAATAGCCCTAACTTTTTGCTTGAGACTTAGAATTGAGCGTGGGAGAAGGCATTGGAAGGGTATTGGATAGAGGAATCTAAATATCCACCCATAAAATTTATCTGGGCATTCCATATTTCAGGAAATCAGAAGAAAAAATTCTGATATGTATTATTGAACCAGAATGGTTCATATTTTCATGAAATTGAACACTTAGCCTGACAAAGTTTTGTTGGTTGCACATTTTGCAGAGTTAATAACAACCAGATCAGATAAAGACTAGCTTAGATTCCAGAGTAATGGAAGAGACACATGGGACTTGCATTCAGGAGGATGGTATTAGAAGGATGGATGTCCATTTGGGCATTGAAGGAACAAACTCCAATGGACATGGAGAAGGAAGGGATGAAAACATGAATATGACAGAGACCATTAAAAATTTACCAAAGTATGTCCAAATCCATAAAGATGATAATTAAAGGCTCATGAGAGACAAGGAGAAGCATGATGACTTCAACATGAAGTTAATGTAGAGCTTGAACTGAATAGAAAAGAAGTTGGAAAAGGAGAGTGGCTCAAGAAAATATGAAAGTCACAAGCCTCCTAATGAGAAAAGAAGAGCCAGACGTGTTAGCAGACATCACCACCACTCCCCAAGGCATTCCAATATGATATCACAAAACAATTGAAGTCCATCCCTTACCAGGAAGCATAAGGGGTTTGGGATGGATGAGCTACAAGGAGAAATGAACAAAATCAAACCTCCTACATTTGATGGTGAGCAAAAGAAGGATGAATATGCATAGACATGGTTGTTGGGCATGAGAAAGTATTTTCAATTGCATAATTATTCTTCTCATGCAGAACATAGAATTGTTATCTATCAACTCAAGGGAAAGGCATCCATGTGGTGGGATCACCTTGTGTAGGTGCAACACATTAAAGAAAAAAGTGTCACTTGGGGGGAATTCAAGAAGTATTTTTAGAAGAAATATTTGACTAAGAGATATTATGACAAGAAAATTAAAGAGTTATTTGAACTCAAGCTTGGAAGTATGACCATAGATGAATATGAGAAGGTTTTTAGAACTATTGAAGTATGTCTCTTTCATCAAGGATGAGACACTTAAGATTCATAGGTATTTGAGTGGATTTCCATCATTTATCAGTGACAAAATAC
This sequence comes from Picea glauca, assembly GCA_000966675.3. Taxonomy (NCBI): domain Eukaryota; kingdom Viridiplantae; phylum Streptophyta; class Pinopsida; order Pinales; family Pinaceae; genus Picea; species Picea glauca. The sequence goes on along the minus strand of JZKD02S1809577.1, from coordinate 506,891 downwards.
AATATGATGATCCAAATACTTTGGAGGAGACCATAAGGTGAGATAAATGCCTATATGATAAAAAAAAAGCAAGGCCAACTTTCCAAAAGTCTTGAGAAGACAAAAAAAAATTCTCGATGGATTAGAGGAAGAAGGGATCTAACCCACCATTCTTAAGAAATAATCCATAGGGACAAAAGACTCCTAGAGAACCCAAAATGATTGAGACAGGGGGTCAAAGGCCAAGGAAACCACCTATTCAATGTTGGGGTTGTAAAGGAGATGAGATGTATAGAGATTTTCCTCACAAAGGTGAAAAAGTGAGAACTATTCACAATGTCCAACAAGATGAAATAGTGGAGGACATGGGAATAAATGTACCAAGGATCTATGAAGCCTTGGACAACAAGAAAGCAAAGTATTAGTCACATATGATTGAAGTGGAAGGTATGATCAACAACCAAACCATTACTATTTTAATTGATTCAGGAGCTAGTCATAGTAATATAGATCCTAAGACGGTGGAAAGTTTTCATTTCCAAGAAGAAAGCATGGAAAATATTGGTTGGTGCAGCTAGCTACCAGAGCCAAAAAAAAAAGTTAATGAGATGGTTGAGTCATGTCTTATGGACCTGAATGGATTGAACAACAGGGTAGATTTGAACATCTGGCCTTTAGGTTCCTATGACTGTCTAATTGGGATGGATTGGTTGGATCAACATCATGCTATCCTAGACTCTCATAACAAGGAATTTGATTGCTTGGATGAGGAAGGGAACCTAAGAAAAGTGCAGGGAATTCCCAGGGTAGTAACCATCCGATAAATTTCAGCATTGTAGCTGAAGAAATGTTACAGAAAAGGGTGTCAAATATTTGCAGCTTATATGAAAGAGACACCTATAGATAAGGTGCCAAATTTGGAAGATTATGCATTCCTAAAAGAGTTTGAAGATGTGTTCAGGGAGGTACGAGGACTACCCTCGAAGAGAGATATTTATTTCTCTATAAGTTTAATGTCTGGAGTAGCTCCAGTGTCAAAGACTCCTTACAGAATGAGTACACCAGAGATTAGAGAGTTGCAAATGCAGCTTGAAGAACTTCTGAAGAAGGGGTATATACACCCAAGTGTGTCACCTTGGGGTGCCCCAGTCTTGTTTGTGAAGAAGAAAGATGGAACATTAATATTGTGCATTGATTTCAGACAACTGAATAAAGTGACTGTTAAGAACAAGTATCCTCTGCCAAGGATTGATGATTTTTTTTATCAATTGAAGGATGAAAAGATATTTTCAAAGATAGATCTCAGGTCAGGATACCATCAGGTAATTATTAAAGAGGAAGATATCAACAAGACCGCCTTCAAGACAAGGTATGGTCATTATGAGTTCAAAGTGGTGCATTTGGGTTGTCAAATGCACCAGTTTTTTTCGTGTGCTTAATGAATGGTGTTTTTCGAGAATATTTAGACAAGTTTGTCATTTTATTTTTGGATGACATTATTATATACTATAAGTCACAAGAAGAGAATGAACATCATTTGAGAATGGTTTTGCAATTCTTAAGGGAGCATCAGTTGTATACCAAATTTAGCAAGTGCTCATTTTATCAGAAGCAAATTCATTATTTGGGGAATATCATTTCAAAGGATGGGATAGCAATGGATCCTGAGAAGACAGAAGCCATTAGAGAATGGTCAATGCCAAAGAATGTGATAGAGGTCAGATCATTCACGGGCCTTGCAGGCTACTACATGAGATTTATTGAGGGATTCTCAAAGATTGCACACCCAATCACTTCCTTGCAAAGAAAGGGTGTGAAGTTTCAGTGGACAGTGCATTGTGAAAAGAGTTTTCAACACTTGAAACAATTATTAACAAGTGTTCCAATAATAAGGATTGAATACCTGAATGAAGACTTCATTGTATGCATAGATGCATTTAAATAAGGACTTGGTGGATTCCTCACTCAAAATGGGTTTGTTATATATCATGAATCAACGAAGTTGAATGAGCATGAAAGACACTATGCCACTCATGATTTGGAGTTGGCAGCCATAGTGCATGCCTTGATAAAATGGAGACACTACTTCATGGGAAAAAGGTTTGAGATGAGAACATACCATAATGGTTTGAAATATTTATTTGATCATCCAACTCTAAATGCTAGGCAAAGAAGATGGTTAGAATTTCTAAGTGAATATGACTTTGATACAAAACATATAAAGGGGAAATAGAACAAAGTGGCTGATACACTCAGCAGAAGAGTGCATGAATTGCATGCTATAGCCATTAGCATGTACCAATCAGATTTGAAAGACAAAATTTTAGAGGCTGCCAATCATATTTGCATTACAAGGAATTAGTGAAAAAATTATAGCAAGGTAATTTGCAGCAAGAAAATTGAGGAATATAAGCTAGATAATGATGAAATCCTCATGTAGACGGGCATAATCTATGCACCAAATTCTCATGAATTGAAAAGTTTGATATTAAGAGAAATGCATAATGTACCTTATGTTGGGCACCCAAGATATCAGAAAACTATTGCAGCTGTCAAGAGCCAATATTATTGGAGAGTCACAAAGAGAGAAGTTGTTGATTTTATTGCTAGATGTTTGGAATGTCAAAAGGTAAAGGTTGATCATAGACACCACACTGGTTTGCTACAACCATTACCCATTCCTGAGTGGAAATGGGAAGTTGTAACAATGGATTTCATCACCAAACTGCCCAATACAAACAAGCAACATGATTCTATCATGGTAGTGGTGGATAAGCTTACTAAAGATGCCCATTTTATTCTAGTTAAGATCACTGACAACACAACAAACATTGTTGATGTTTATATGAAATAAACTTCTAGATTACATGGAATACCCAAGACAATTGTGTGTGACAGAGATCCAAAATTTATCTCTAAATTTTGGAAGGGATTATTTAATGGATTTTGAACAAATTTGAATTTTAGTACAACTTATCATCGAGAATAAGATGGAAAAATAGAGAGGTTGAATCAAGTGATTGAAGATATGTTGAGGATGTATGTGATGGATAAACAATCAATATGGGAATACTACCTACACTTGGTAGAGTTTGCTTATAATAATGGGTACCAAGAATCTCTAAATATGAGCTCATTTGAGGCACTTTATGGAAGAAAGTGAAACACACTAGTAATATGGAATAACCCAGCAGACAAAGCAGTGGTTGGGCCATATTTTCTCAAGGAAATGGAAGAGCAAATGCTAAAAAAAAATAAAAATTTAAAGGCTTCCCAAGACAGGCGGAAAAGTTATGTTGATAACAGAAGAACTCATAGGGAATTTAAAATGGATGATCATGTATTCTTGAAAGTGAAGGCCAATAGAAGTTCCCTGAAATTGGGAAACTGTTCAAAGTTGGAAGCTCGTTATTGTGGACCATTTGAAATCCTAGAGAGGATTGGTCCAATGGCTTATATGATTGCATTGCCTGCATCTATGTCTGTTCATGATGTATTCCATTTATCATTTCTCAAAAAATATATACCTGATGCTAATCATGTTATTAATTGGAATGTGATCCAGGTGGATCAAGAAAGCGCTTTCCAGGTGTATCCAGTGTGCATTCTAGACTGGAAAATCAAACATCTCTGGAATCGAGCCATAGGTCTTGTAAAGGTCCAATGGACCTGGTACAGTCCTAAGAATGCTACTTGGGAGCATGACATTGCAATGCAGGTAGAATACCGACATCTTTTTGAGTATTTTTGAAATTTTATAGTGAATGAATACATGATGCACTGACGACAGTGCATAAATAAGGGGACGGGATTGTAATATCCCTAAGGCCGAACCCAATTGTAAATGTAAATGAAAATGTACTTAATATGGTGATTTGTTTTTATATCACATTTTGTATGCACCTTTCATGGCATAGTGCGTGCATGTACTGCGTAGTAAAATAAGGAAGTTTACATATTCTTGGATACTGTGTGCAACAAATTAAGTATGTGTGATTTCAGGGCCAGGGAGATTTTGTGTATATGCTGCATTTTATAGGCTGTGAGACAGTTATTATAAGCTAGGATGTTTATTTTTTTATTAGTCCAGAGAGCCTAGATGTTAAAGGCCAGCGCACTTATTTTTGTATATGTCTCATCATTAATATAAAATAGATTATTGCATGAAGATTGACCATAATAAAAGATATGGGGGACTAAACTCCATTAGTTAGGGAAAGTGACGAGCCTAAAAGTTAAAGAAAAGGGATAAGCTATAGAGCTTAAGCTAGAAAGGAGTATTATATTAATATTTCTTAAATCATAAAGTATAGATAATTATTTTATCCTAAGTTCTAAAGTTGGGGACAAGTGGGCCAAAGTAGCTCCCAACATGACAAGTGTCAAGTTGGGGACATGCATACATATTTTTGGGACTTAGTTAATTTTCAGGGATTCAGACCATCATTCTGGCCATCATTCCTTCCATCATTCAGTCATCCATTCAATCATCCATGAGCATGCACACACCCATGGAGGTATCTTTTGTATCTTCATGACTATACCAGAACCTGTATCCATAGCCATTTTGTATTCGTGTAGTAGGTCAGATTGGGAGATGGATTGGATAAGTGGGTTGTCATGCCCATGGGATATTGAAGAGGCGGGTTGTGGGGCCCGTAATAAATTTCTCTTTGGGTGAGAGAATTGATGGGAATTGATTTCTTGAAGGTGGTGAACTGCAGCTACAGTTCTCTGTGACTTCTTGTCTGGCCTGTTGTTGAAGCCCAGAAAGGAAGTGGGGCAACCGAACGACTGTTGAGTAGAGAAGGGGCACACTTCCTAGGGTGGGATAGGCACGTGGGGAATTGTTGAAGGAAAATCTCCCTGTGGATAGGTAGATCACCCCAAAGAGCTAGACTCTTAACTCTAAGACAGAAAGTGGTTATCATGGTCACTGAATTCCTTTTAGATCTAGGTGGACTAGTGTGTGAGGAGGAAGGAGAAAATAAGTACCTTTTACTAGTGTTTGTCCTTGCATGCTCCGAGTTGATCTCCGATATTTCTCTGTTCGATAAGCCTTGTAGACAAACAAAGTATGACCACTTCCTACTCCATCAATATTAGTCCAAAATAGGTCTATCTACTAAAGAGACAAATTCATGTGAGATTGAACACAAATTAGAAAGAAACAGGCCAAGAAAATTATATCAATGAGGACAAAACATTGCTTACAGTCATAGATGGATTGCAATAGTTTCGTCAAGTCTTCCTTTGTCTAACTCTTGCTCAAAATATCCACGATCCGAATGATGATAGCTTCACCGATTTCTCCCTATGAGATCATAGGTATTTTAATTCCAAAATATCTCTGTTCCAACACCACTTATAAGATCATAAGTTTGGTGTGATTCTCCTTTTCCAGTCCCCTTTCACCATGAGAAAGCTTGCTTATATAGCCTTGGAGAGACTCAACAGCTTGAGATATCTTTAGGGTGAGTTGAGGATTTTCCTCCTTCAGTTAGGGATCTACCCTAAGATCATGGCTTGATTGAGGATTCGAATCCAACTGCCTTCCAAGAATGAAATGATGCTTCCCCCATTCATCTCAACAACTTAACTACTTCCTAGAATAGGAAACGCTCCCTCAAAAGGCTCATCAGAGTGCTATAGCGTTCCCTAGTAGGCTTAAGAGGGGTGCCAACGCTCCTAAAGACACCAGTGCTCCCCCAAAAAAGCCAAAGAAGCTTTATAACGCTCCCAGACAGTGTAAGGGGGAGCGCCAACACTCCCATAAGAGGTATAGGGGAGCGCTCTCCTTCAAAAACTCAGTTTTTGGGGTGATTTCAGATAGAAAAAGGTTTATAAGCCCAGTTAACCTTTCCTCCTCTTCCAAATCAAGTTTTTGACATGTGCTAAGTGTCCTCCTGATGTCATTTACAAGAATGACATAGGCATCATGGCAGTATGCTTTCTTTGACACTTGTGACACTTGTGAGCAAAATGAGACACTTGTGACACTTGTAATGACGACACTTGCGACACTATCGAAGTGAGTATTTTTTATGTGTAACAGATTGGCCCCCAAAGAATGAAGTTAGAAGACAGGAACTGATAACTGAAATGCGTTGTAGACTTTCAAGCAAGGGTATAGACGCAGGGAAACTGACGATGCACACAAACATCCAACAAATATTATGACATGTTTCAAACCCAAGGCAGGCATACCTATGCTTGGGTGATCAAGACTTGCAAGATATGGCCACCATAAAATACACTGCGGATCCATAATTGTATTGATAAAAGGTATAGCCACTGAGGATACAGTGTGGATCTATACTCCGATGACCTGAACTGATCATAGCCATGAAGAATACACAGTGGATCTACGAGATAACAAGACATAGCTGCAACCAATACAAAGTGGATCTATGTAATAGTATATGTGTCATTGTTCAAGAGAAACTCCATCGCAACCTAGGAAAAGTATATATCAAAGTGATCACTCAACCCAGGGTCTTCCTACCGATCTCGAGGTAGTATGAATCTAACCATGTGAATAGATATCCTGATGTCGAACATGGCAGAAACCACTTGATTACCGATCAATGATGTAAACCGTTAACAAGCGTGAGGGAGATCACCATTAATGTCAATTATTCCCAAGGTACTCTTGTACATTCCAACAAATGTGAATGGATGAGTTGGAGTTGAACATCTGTGGAATCATTTGATCAGAGGTTAGTGATGTAAACCTACTGTCAGATGTGAGGAGGCCTGCCATTGAGGCATGCAGGTCCCAAAGTACTAACTGGTTTCTAAGTCTGATTCCTGGATAATGTGTTGAAGTCGAAAGGAATAGGCTCGTCAAAGGAGGGCCTTGATGTATCACCCATCAACGACACGAAACAAACATAAATATGTAATTGGTAGATCAAATGAACATGGACTGACATGGGTATTGAGACAAGATATTTATGATGGCTGACTCTCAAGGCGGATACTTCCCTTGAACACTGAGGCACAACAACAGAAACATGACATGGACCAAAACTTGATGATACAGTGGATGTTGTGAGTTACATCAGGTGACCCAAAGAAGTGAAATAAACTCAAAGGATTGGCTCAGTGTAGAGGTTCAGTGGATTATAATGCGTGAAAAAGACAAAGTTCTGTGTTCAAGGGAGACTCTAAGAATTACTTGGTAATGTTCTCAAGAGACTGTTTGGCTTGCTTCTTTCAAATTTTCCCCCATCTAGATGGATGAGTACCTCTTTTTAATTTAACGAGCTCGAGGAGGGTAACACATGCTCAATATAACTCACCTTCGGTAAGTTCCTCCTCCTTGGTTTAACGAACTGGAAGAAGTAAGGGTTTGATCCCGTACGGGCCTGTCGATGTTTTGTTTAGCGAGTCCAAAGACAGAAAACTCAAAGGTTTTTCATGATTATAGGGACTAGAAAAACACTTAAAAGAGAACTCTCTCAGTTCCTTTTTCGTAAAGTAGTCTGACAAGACCGAAAAGGAGATAAACTATCGCTCAACAAACATTTTCTTCAAATACTTTAACGAGCGTGAAAAGAACAAGGTCGCTTGGTAATCTTTTCATGTTTAGAGAATCGGAAAAGGACTTAAAGATGACTCCAGTGTTGTCCTTTTTCGTAATGTTAGTCTCATGAGGTCGAAAAAAAGATAAACTACCACTCGAAAGATTCCCTTTCAAACCTTTTAACGAGTGGGAAAGGAAGCAAGATCACTCGAAAATATTTTCATGTCTAGAGAGTCTGAAAAGAGCTTAAAGGAGACTCCAGGGGGTTCCTTTTTCATGTGTCCATACAGGTCCGAAAAAGAGATAAAATTCTACTCGAATGCATTCTCATGTATTTACGAGCACGAGAAAGAACAAATACTAAGCTCGGTATGCCCCTAGCATGAAAGTTAATGGCTTAACTCCAAAATGATCAACAAAGGCTGGAGACATGCCCTCCAAGCTTCGATTCATTCACCGACTTTGAGGTTGTCACCAATTTCTGTATTAGATGAGAAAAATGAGAAGGGTGGATGAAAAAAGGTTCAAGAGAGGTGACTGTTTCATTTTTAATGAGCTTGAAACAGGAAAATAACTATGCTTAGGGATTCTATTTCATTTTTTAACGAGCTTGCCACAGAGAAGAGAAACTATGCTCGTGGTTTCATTTGGATCATGGCTTCCAAGAGGATAATTCTCTGGAAGGGTACCATGTCAATGGATAGAACATGGCCATGGCCTCCAGGAGATCTTCGCTGGATGGAAGATAATCACTCGAGAAGGGACACAGGTCGAGGGTCACAATAGGAGTAAGGAGATCAGGCTCCAATAATCCTACTGAAGAAATCACCATGTCCACTACCGGATCCAAATCGTCGAAAGTTGAGGTCATGGGAGACAACTCCACATAATTGACATGCGGCAGGGGTGATGTTGTCTGCATATAAGAACCACTTAGGGAGGTAACCCAATCGGGGCTGATGAATGAAAGTTGATCAATAGTCACAATTCTTCCATTGTGAGGGAAATATATCACATGAAAAAGGGTGGATACAAGATCTTTCATAGCATAGACATAATCCCACCCAAGGAGTAAAGTGAAATCCAAGGGGTCTCGGACTACCATGACATTGATAAAGACAGTTTTCCCTCCCAAAGTTACAGGAAACTGAGGAAGGATCCCTAAAGGTTGACTAGTTCTTCTGTTAAAAGCTAATAGATTATGTGTAATCGGTGCAAGCTGCGGACAACCCAAAGCATACCAAGCAACAAAAGACAAAATACTAATGGAAGCACCTTCATCTATTAGCGTTTGAGGAACGTCCCGACCACGAACCTGTACTATAATCTGGAAAGGAATGTGAGAGGGAAGACGACGTCAAGTTAGCACACCCCAATAAAAAAGGATGGCCTCATTACTTGGAGGGGGTTTCGCACGAGAAGGAGGAATGCCCCCCGGTGTGGTAGAGTCTATATTAACGAGAAAAACATGGGCAGTATTGGGTTTACTCTCTATAAGGGGAGTTGGATCAACCGATGATTGGATTGGGTCAACCAATGGTGGACTTGGATAGATCATTTGGGCACTCTTCAGAGGAAGAGTGGGACTGACCGAGGAAGGGATTGGATCGGTCACTTTGACATTCCACAATGGAGGAATGGGATCGACTGATGGCAAAACTGGATCGACCACTTTGGGACTCTTCAGAGGAAGAGTGGGACTGACCGAGGAAGAGACTGGATTAGTCACTTTGGCACTCATCAAAGGAGGAGTGGGATCAACCGATCGCAGAACCGAATTGATCACTTGAGTTTCATTCTCCAAGGGAAGAATGGGATAGACGGGTGGAAACATATTGACCGCTTTGGTGTCACTCTCTAACGGGACAGTGGGATCGATCGAGGATGAAAACAGATTGACCACTTTGGTGTCACTCTTTTGATGAAGAGTGGGGCTGATCAATGATGGAACTGGATCATCTACTTAGGTTCATGGTTCAATCAAGGAGGAAACTAGATTGACCACCTGATCAACCGGACTGACCGAGGATGGAGCTGGATTGACCAGTCCATCAACCAATGACGGGTCGAAGGAAATATTATGATAACCTTTTGGAAGTTGAAGTTTTTCCAAAAGAGAAGAAGCCTCATCCATGCGAGGACAAAGGTGAGAGTAATGATTACCTTTACATAACATGCAAGGGAA
>JZKD02S1809577.1:459612-497149 GCA_000966675.3 Picea glauca | reverse complement strand
AAATAGGTCTATCTACTAAAGAGACAAATTCATGTGAGATTGAACACAAATTAGAAAGAAACAGGCCAAGCAAATTATATTAATGAGGACAAAACATTGCTTACAATCGTAGATGGATTGTAACACTTTCATCAATTCCTCCTTTGTCTAACCCTTTCTCAAAAGATCCACTATCCGAATGATGATATATGCACCAATTGCTCCCTATGAGATCATAGGTCTCTTGCTTCCAAAATATCTTTGTTCCAACACCACTTATAAGATCATAAGTTTGGTGTGATTCTCCTTTTCTAGTCCCCTTTCACCATGAGAAAGCTTGCTTATATAGCCTTGGAGAGGCTTAACAGCTTGAGATATATTTAGGGTGAGTTGAGGATTTTCCTCCTTCAGTTAGGGATCTGCCCTAAGATCATGGCTTGATTGAGGATTCGAATCCAACTGCCTTCCAAGAATGAAAGGATGCTTCCCCCATTCATCTCAACAACTTAACTACTTCCCAGAATAGGCAACGCTCCCTCAAAAGGGCCATCAGAGCGCTATAGCGCTCCCTAGTAGGCTTAAGAGGGGCGCCAACGCTCCCCCAAAAGGGCCAAAGAAGCTTTATAATGCTCCCAGACAGTGTAAAGGGGAGTGCCAACACTCCCAAAAGAGGTATAGGGGAGTGCTCTCCTTCAAAAACTCAATTTTTGGGGTGCTTTCAAATGGAAAAAGGTTTATAAGCCTAGTTAACCTTTCCTCCTCTTCCAAATCAAGTTTTTGACATGTACTAAGTGTCCTCCTGATGTCATTTACAGGCACAACATAGGCATCATGGAAGTATGCTTTCTTTGACACCTGCGACACTTGTGAGAAAAATGCGACACTTATAATGATGACACTTGTGACACTATTGAAGTGAGTATTTTTTATGTGTAACAGGAATGAGGGACTGTAGGCTATTAGTTTGAGTTGGCACCTGAGACAGAGTCTTTCCTGTTGTCTATGAGCCTTTTGCCTGGTTAGGAATCCCTTTACCCGAGTGCAGTTTGATCCTAGCTCGGGGGTGACTCACCGTTGAGAGTGATGAACAGTGTGGTCTAAGGCTGAGAGGTTCGTGGAAGGTATGCACATAGTTGGTGACATTCTTACCAAGATAAGTGTGAATTGTGTGATAAATTTACATGTTGCATTGTTATTTACGTGCTTATTTTTATGGGTTATCATCTGTGAGGTTATAACTGTGTTTATTTTTATGGGTATTTCCTTTATATTTTTCATGTATATGTTTACTGTTATTTCAGTGTGAATCTGTGCATTTACAGATGTATTTGGATGTTTATGTTTTATATATATTTTTTCACAAGAGTTATGTGTATATATAATTTAATTGCATCCAGTTCAAAAAAATTATGTGGCATAGCTAAGTTAGATGCTAGGTATGTTACAATATGTTCCGCAAAGAGAATAGAAAGAGTTCTTTGGCGTAGCGTGGCCCGACATGAATGGTTGGGGACGTTACACATATAACATTTGAGACTTGGAATAAATAATGTCGAAATACTAAGCCTAAAGAATAATTTTATCTTCTATGATTTCTCATGAAAAAACTACATCTTTAGCAATACTAGGAAATAATGAGTTGACAAACCAATAAGATAACAAATGATCTCATATATCATCTCTAATCAATGAAAATCTCTACCTCAAGTCATCTCTAATCAATAATATTTTTCTTTCCATCCTTCTTGTGGTTCTTTGGGTTCATCTTTGGATTCACTTTTGAGCACTTTTCTTGTTGTGGGCATCAATGTTGTAATGATTGCAATGTCTATTGATATTTTTTCAATGATGTGTATTGTTTGTTATCTTCTTATCTTTTCCCCCTTTCCAATTCCTCTTCCCCTCTTTTGAAGATTCGTGGTACTCTTTCTACTTTGAACCACTTGGTTGCCCCTTCTTTTGGCCTATGTTTTCTAGTTAATGTTCGTGTACACATGTCTCATCCACTATCCTTTCCTTTAAGATCATCACTTGCTTTTGTAGATGACTATGTAAACCCCTAGATACTTGAGGAGTACATATAGGTTCTTGGGGAAGATACCGAGCATGATGACCATCTTTCTGGACTAGTGGTGTACTCATGTACACTTTTCCCTCGCCTTTTCCTGAATTAGTGCCATTGGATCCATTGGTCCTCTAAATACTTGATAAGGTAGAATTCAAAATTTATGAGGGTTTTGAATTCTTCCCACCTAGTTATTGGTGGATCACCCTCGAGCCTAAGTGTTTCCATATGGCTTTCCCACTAAGCTAAATCATGTCCCTCTAACTTCAATATAGCAAATGAAACTTTTTTCTCTTCATCTATATGGTGAACATTAAAATAAACTTCTAGTTGTTGCAACCAATGATTCCATTTTAATTCATCCATCTCATCTTGGTATGGCTTTATGTCAATTTTAACTTCCATATTGAATAGGAATTGTGATGGGTTTAGGGCACTCGACTCCTATTTCTAGGATTCTTTCCATAACACCTTTCATGAGTCTTCTCGATCTCCCGATTTCCCCTCAGATCTCTGAGTTAGAGCCTCCATCATCTTTCAACAGTCTAAGTTCTCTCTAGATGACTAGGGTTTCTGTGACTTCTCTTTAAGTTGATTCCTAGATACTGCAAATTCCCACAAATACCCAAAATAAAAACCTATTATGATACCAATATGATATGTAAACTACCCTAGATATTCCACTAGAACAATTCATCAGAGCAGATCAGATAAATAAAATAGAAATCTACATTATGAAGGTTAAATTCCTTTAGATTTCATAATATATAGTTCCTAATTTTTTACTTATGCATGAAATAGATAAAATGTGGAAAATAGAGAGCAATAAAGTACAATCACACACCATCCGCAAGATAACACAAAGATTTGTTGTGGGAACCGATGCGAGGTTTCTCTGGTGATCTATTTTCTTTGGTATGGAAATAATGCAAGTACAAAGGAGAAGGAAGTCTCTATGTTATTACCTGAAACCTATGGCCTATTAGGATGCTACAGAACATTAACCACCACTATTATGCTCTCTAGGAACCCCTTCTCCTTCTAGTGGTCTGATATTTAACATATCCCAATAACCATCTAGGGCTAGGTTTTTGAGTTCGTTAACTCTCCATTATAGTAGGGTTTTGAACATTCTAGAATCTTCTTGAAATTCCTCAAGTGGATAGCCCCATATGCATGAGTAATGGAGGCTTATGTGGCATCCTCTCATACCATGGTGGTCAACACGCAGGAGGCATAAGTTTTGTGACATAACTTTTGCATACAAAATATGATTGACAAGGTCTCTGTCTCTAAAACATCTTAATGAAAACTTATCCAACTTAGAGACAACAAACCCCAAAAAACACTATTTAATACATCAAAATGGTTATTCCAAACCATAATTTTTTATGTTACTCTAATATCTAAAGTCTATTATATTAAATAGTATCATTGAGAAGGCCATTATTCCATGATAAAAAGTACCTAAAACATATTCCTATTATTTACATCAATATTTTTAATTTAAATAATGTTATTATGTATTATTGCTAGTTATTTATTTTATAGATATTTTGATTTGGTAAATCTAGGATGGATTTATACAAACATTCCCATGTAAGAGCTATTTAAACTTATTAGTAATTTAAAGTGTGAGGTATCTATTGGAAATTGACACATTTAATAGGTTTCTAATCTTGAAAATAATTAAATATAGATAGATTATTCTTTATCCTCACAATTAAATGTTGTGATTTCAATCATTAATTTTCTCTTTTTAGGAAGACTACATTTTTGTGTTTACTTTTTCACATTTACATAATCACATTAATTTAATTTAATAGTAAACTATGTACACTTTGAGGGAAAGTTTCAATTAACTGACTCATTGAAAAGATGAATGGTTTTTACGAATGTGAAACGTTTTGTTTCTTACCTAAGGCATGTGTGGATTTTATGATACCAATATGACAGGTGTTTCAATTAGTTACTAAGGCCAACCTAAGTTGTGAGGCTTTTAACATTATCCCCATAGGAAACGAAGATGAAGAGCCAGCCATATCCCAGAATTGAGTGATGGCAAGGCTTGAATTGAATTGAATAGAATAGTAATTTGGCTGTATTTATGATTGTGCAGCATCGATAAAGCTAATGCTGCCCGTGGCATTAGGGCCCAGCATTCTTGTGGGAACCTAACAGCAGTGAAGGGGAATGTATTAAGGAAATAATTAACATGGTGCTGGATATAATTTCGCTCTCAGGTACATGGTCGATTAGCTCAAATACAAAATTCCAAACTCCAATATAATCTTCTGCAATATGTACCAATAATGCACAATACTAAAGTTATGAATGTACCAATAATGCACAATACTAATGTTATGGTAAGAACACGAAGCCCATACATCAATTAGTTTTGGGAGGGCTTGCTGCAACATCAATTACGGCGAGTTTCTCTTTTGCATCATTTTCTATATACGAATGCTTTATTTGATTATATTTTATTGATATCATTTTTTACATATGAATTCGATTATAATATCTATGCTGAAAGACGTATATTTATTGGAGATGGGCACAATTAATCACCTTTTAATCTAAAATTCTAATTTGATGGCTAACAATTGAAGATGCTGGCATATTCTTAGTCATCCTCCCAAATCAATGAATGTGATTTACTCTTCATAACTTCCTTGTATTTTTGAATGCATCAGTTAACCTGTTTACTTTTTAACATTTAACTAATCATATTAAAAAATTATTGTACCACCATATGATTGCCACTTTAACTGATTAACCTTTGGAACTACCACATTTGAAATTAACTTTTAAATTTCTTCAGCTCTATGTGTGTTTCAGCTGTCCAAAAAAAAGTTTTGACATCACCTTTGAGCATTCATCAACCACTTTGCCGCTGTGCTAATAATAGGAGATATTAGAATTTTCTCAGCTCCTCTCTACATCTTATCTTCATGAATAAAACATTTAATACTGGAGATGATTATTTGATTTTCATTGTCTAACCGATGTCAAATCATCATAAAATTGAATGTTTTGGTTTCTACTGCCTTTTGTTTTTTTAATGGGCGTAGTTTTTTTAACTATGTTTATGTTTAAGGGTCTTGGGAGTGTCCGCGACGTTTTATTTATCTGGGGAGTTCGTGGATCGAGTGCACACCAGGTTTTATTTATCTCCCAGATTTTTATTCTCTTGCTGTGCATGGACCATGCCTGCGGCCTCGCGTCTTTGCATAGTTCTATTTGTGTTTTTATGTCATCGGTTTGCCGTACTTGCAGTGTGCTTGAGGCTGCTTGTTTTTGAATGGTTTGATTTTATATTATATAGAAGTTTAATTTGGTGTTGGTTAAACGTTTTATTTTTGGGGTGTTTTTCGCTAATGTAAATTTGGATAAAATAGCTATTTTTTATTGTTCAAATTACATTTTTAATGCATAAATGGATTCATAGTACTGAAAAATTCCTGAAACATTAGTATTATACAAACTTAACCACTCAAATATGCAGATTCAACTATTCATCATCTACAAAATATAAAAGCAAAACTTATAAAAAAACAACTAAAAAATAGAACTTTTAAACTACTACATTCAACTTTATACCTTGTTTTTAAAATTAATGTGATTATTAATATGGAGAGTTAGATTTTATATTATATTGAATAGTTAGATTTTATTTAGAATAATTCCATTTTTATTTTCATAATCAAAACGTTTTTAAAAATACACTCTAATAAGGTTTCTGCTTATATTTCCTATAGAATAATTCCGTCCAAAAATTATTAGTCACATACTTTACAGTGACATACAATATATTTCATATGCTACAATTGTTTTTAAAAATACACTAGAATAGGGTTTCTGCTTATATTTCCTTCAAAATAATTCGGGTCAAAAATTATTAAAATCACCTACTTCTACTTTTATGATGGCATAATATAATCCATATGCTACAATTGATTGTGAGATCAAAATAAGTAATCAGTCAACCTAGTAGGTTTAAGTATGCTGAGCTTTCTGGCTTTGTTCTTTATTTCTGAAATAAAATCACTATGTATCAATAGAGCCAGGAAAATAATGCACTTTACAATCACTTTCAATGAGATGCTTGTCGTTTAGTCTTAACTTTTACTATTTTTATATAATTTTGTTATACTTAATTAAATATAATTTGATTATTTTTTCGATTCAAATATAAATTATGGGTTATTATTATTTTTTCAAGTGTTAAAAAAAAATAAGTATTGTTAAGATACGAACAAAGTCTCACCAGTTTTATATTGAAATTGGAGGTTGTTCAATTCCTAAAAGGCCATGAGATTTGTGACACTAAGAAGGTTGAAGATGAAAAACACTTTCTCTTAGATTATTCAGCCTATACCTATATTAGATTTCATTTTCAAAATATTTGTCACACTACCAATCTTATAGTGATCTTGAAAAGCTTCTCTTAATACTTTTCGATCACATAAACAAAATTCTAAAAAATCCCAAGTAATCACTTACCCTCTTAAGATCGAATAAACCAACTCAATCTTAATGAACTCAATCATCATCACTAAAAAACTAATTACGCCCCAAAGACGTACACCTATTGACAATGGGCAGATTTAATAGGGGTTTAGTGCTTAATAAGTTTTCTATGGACAGGATTAAATATGGCTGAAATATTCTTAGTAGTCACACAAAATAAATAGCTGTGATTTCAATCATTAACTTCCTAGCTATTATA
Organism: Picea glauca; assembly: GCA_000966675.3. Classification (NCBI taxonomy): domain Eukaryota; kingdom Viridiplantae; phylum Streptophyta; class Pinopsida; order Pinales; family Pinaceae; genus Picea; species Picea glauca. Next base: position 490,373 of record JZKD02S1809577.1, on the reverse strand, counting down.
AAGACATCCGTTTATGTCTTTACTTTTTTACATTTACCTAATCATATTTAAAAATTACTTTGATAGCTCAACCATTTATTTGTTAATCAATAATAAAATTTAATATATTCTTTTAAGGATTTTTTTCATCTTATCAAGCGGTGATCAACCACAATTATGTGACCGTGCTGATTATAAATTATATAAAACAAAATTATGTTGCACAAAGCTACGACGCCCCAATATGACGATTCACTCTCCTATAAATTCATCATTCAATTTTACACAGATCATTAAATCATTCGCAAGATTTTATGCATTGTGATTTGCTTTATCGGAAGTGGTGATTCTGTGGAATATTTGTAAGCAGGCAAGAACCAATAACTGACGGCTGAGAGGTGAATACTATTATTATAATGGAGAGGAAGATGATCGAATGGGAGGAAGGCTGGGCTGTGGTTTCCACTGTTATACAAAAATTGAGAAACAAGGTGGACGGAACTTTTAACGATGAGTTACATTTAGAAGAATACATGCACAGTCATGAAACTATCGACGACCTGTGCAACCATAACGTGTACAAAGATAATATCTACTCACAGCGACTCTATGATATGTACAGGAAGTCGTTTGAAGAATATATCTCTTTGACAGTTTTACCAGCATTAACCAAACAACCTGATGAGCTCATGTTAAGAGAATTTTTGCAACGTTGGGAAAATTACAACGTGATGGTCAGATCGATATCAACAATGTTCTATTATTTGGATCGTTACTTCGTTCGCAGAGAAAAGATGCTGCCTCTAAGAGAAGTTGGATTCATTTGTTTCAGTGAGACCACAAGGACTGATTTGAACAATATTGTTTTCTATTTCATTAACAGAGAGCGCGAGGGAGAGCAGATTGACAGGGCGTTGTTGAAAAACTTTGTGGACATTTGTGTGGAAAATTGTAAGACTGACCTGGATTACCAGATTAATTTTGAAAAGCCCATTCTGGAAGATACTGGTATTTACTATGCTGGAAAGGCTGCTTCCTGGATTTTACAGGATTCTTTCCCAGAATATATGCTAAAGGTTGAAGAATGTTTGGAGAACGAGGAGCACAGAATTACCCATTATTTGCACTCCAGCAGCCATCCTAAGTTATTAGAGATAGTACAAAATGAACTACTTTTCCGTTATCAAAATCAACTTTTAGGAAAACAGGATTCAGGCTTCGATGCGCTGCTTAGGGATGATAAGAAAAATGATGTTTCTAGGATCTACAAGCTTTTTTCTAGAATACCCAAAGGTCTGGAACCAGTGGCGAGTATGTTTAAACAGCATATAACTACCCTAGGAATAGAATTAGTTAAATGGGCAGAAGATGCTGTAAACGTTGAGTCAAGCATACAAGAACATGAATTCGTGCAGAAGGTCGTCGAAATTTATGACAAGTATATGGATTATGTGGAACATGAATTTCAAAAGAATAAATGCATCCATATGGCTTTACACGAAGCGTTTGAGGTAATATGCAATAAGGGAGTGGGTGGAAGCTCATTTCCAGAGTTGTTGGCAGCCTTTTGTGATAATGCAGTGAAGAACGCTGGCATTTCAAGATTGACCGATGATAATATTGAAAATACGTTGGAAAAGGCTGTAAAACTTGTTGACTATGTGAATGATAAAGATATATTTGCAGAATTTTCCACCAAAAAATTAGCTCGTAGATTATTGTTTGATAGGAATGTAAATATTGATAATGAGCAGAACTTGTTTCTCAAGTTGAAGGAGCGGTGCAGTTTGCAACTTATATCAAAGATGGAGGTCATGGTTAATGATATCAAAGTTTCAAAGGAAATCCAAGATAAGTTTAATAATTCAGATAACAATCTGAAAATAAAGTTCTCTGTTACAGTATTGAAGACTGCAGTTTGGCCAGCATACAAGACTTCCGATCTTATTCTACCTTCTGAGATGTCTAGATGCCTTGAGGAGTTTAAGAAATTTTATTCTGTATTACGTGCGAATCGTAAACTCAGATGGATATTCTCCTTGGGGACTTGTGATATTATCTCCAAGTTTGATTCCAAGGTAATAGAAATGGCAGTAACAACATACCAGGCAGTTGTGCTATTGCTCTTCAATGATTCTAACAAGTTGAGCTATGAAGAAATTAAATCTCAATTAGATTTGGAAGATAAAGATGTTATTCGATTATTGCATTCAGTTTCGTGTGGAAAGTATAAGATTCTTCTAAAGGAACCATCCTCTACAACAATATCTCCAGGTGATATTTTTGAATTCAATCCGAGCTTTTCTCACAAATTGAAGAAGATTAAGATTCCATTTCCAGAGGTGAATGAGAATAAAAGAGTCAGTGAAATTGTTAATAAAGAGAGAAATTACGAAATTGATATTGCAATAATGCGCATCATGAAGGCTAAAAAAATCTTACATGAACAACAACTATTGAGTGACTGTGTTGAAAATCTCCAAAAGAGATTCAAGCCCGAATTTAAGGCAATAAAAGTACGAATTGAGGATTTGATTTCAACGGATTACTTGGAACGTGACAATCATAATTCTAAGCTATTGAGATATCTTCCCTAAAAGCTCTGAAAATCATGGGTTGAGATGCAATCAAAAACCTTTTAACCCATCCCATGGTTAAGTTTTATTCATTTTAGATGCATCATCTTTCTATTTAATATTTTACAATCTTATCTCTTTGAGAAATTATACATGTTTATCTATAGTGAGATCATTGGTAAATGTGAATAAAAAAATATTTAGAATCATAGTTGTATTCTAGGTTATAACATTTCTGGAATTGTTTTTTATTTTTAGCCAGCTAAGAAGTATTTTGGGAACTTGAGAGCAATTTGGAACTTCAACACTAAGGAAAATGGAATTTTGGAAATTAGTTTCCTAAATAGAAAGTTTTAAATTAAAATTATATTAAATTAAAATATAATATTTTTATTCTATTATTACTAATATATAATTTATTATAAATATTTTCATTATATTTATTTAAAATATCACTATAAAACGAAGTATAAACTATAGTAAATATTATTTTAAAATTTATTTAAATAAAAAAAAGTAATACTAGTCATTTTATAGTTGTGGATATGAAAAACTTTTAATGCATGCATGTTTTCCTTTAAGCTCAAACTAAACATGAAAGTCTAATAAATCAATACCTTATCCATAGCAAGCATTTGCTCCACTTTGTTGTTGTTATCACTCAACCATATGATTTTACTTTTATTGTATTTGTTGTTTCTCATTTTTTAATCAAATCTTTAAGGATATTAAAGTTTCAACATTGTGTTAAATATATTATTATAATTATTAATACAAATTAAATTAGTAATTTCGGTATTGTAGTTTTTTACATGTAATTTCCATATTGTAGTTGTTACAGTAAAAACAACTTCCTAGATTAATGGTGTCCTCCATTGACCTTCAATTTTATTTAAATAAGATTTAAAATGTATCATAAAATCAATACATTGTAATCTAAAATAACATTGCAATCTAAAATATTTTTTATATATATTTTTTCTAAACCTACTCCATACATCTTTTCTTAAGTCTTATTATGGGTACTTATAGAGGCTTTGTTTCTAATATGTCTCTATCAAGTCACAAGTCAACATTATCACCCTCCAATTATCACCCTCCAACTTAGCTGATTGTGTGGTCATGACGTGTGGATCTTAAAATTTGATCACATTATGCTCAAGGATGCGTGCATGTGGTCCTTTCGCCTGGTATAGCCAACCCATCATTTATTTGATCTGCATATTTAACTCTGACATGTGCTATTATTCTCTTGGTCTCGGTTTTTGTCTCATCCTATTACTTCCTGTATGGCTTCTATAATTTCCCACATCTAGTTGGAATCACCACAATTTAGGGATACCTCATCTAGTTTAGGAAATGAAGATTATTGTTGAATCAAGTCTCATCATTTGAATGTAATAGAGGTTTGTTGGGAAAACTGGAAGTTGGCAAATCATTATTCGCAAAGGTGGTAGTGCTTGTTCGACGACACAGGTATTCCAATAGAGGAAGAACACCTTCAATAACCACTCACACAACTATATCAAATATCAACACACTAATGTTTTGACGTGGTAAAACCTCGATGGGGAAACATCCATGGCCCCAACCAACACGACCACTTAGAGAAGTTTATTAATGCAAAAGAAAAAGATTATAGAGAGATTTTACAAGAGATTTTCTCACAATTGACCATCGAAAAATGAACCTCCATGCTCTTTAAATGGAAATCATGGACCAATCAAGTTTTAAGCCACAAATCAGTTTGACCATTAGGATTGAGGATAATATGCATCCTTAGATCACTCTATGTCGGGAACATATCGTGATCGTCAAATTTTCTAACTACAAATGCATACTAAAGAAACACACTAAGAAACACACTTTTACTTAATGACACATTAGACCGAGTAGATCTTAACTAACTCCTAAGTGTCTGAATATCCTAACATCCCCTGTTAAGAACAAATTGGGATAAGATTGAAGGATTTATAATAGTGACACAATAAGATAAGGAAGGAGGAATTAGAGTCTACCATCCCGTAGTGACAACTTCTTGAACTCATAACAGAGATTGATGTTTGGAAAACATCTCTCTTATAAGAGACTTTAAGAAAATGTTTGCAACTTGATCTTCTGTAGGGTAAAAGAGCACTTCAATAATTTGATCATGAATGAGATTTCTAATCAAGTGCATGTGTAACTCGGTCTGTTTGTTGTGTTGATGTTGAATTGGGTCTTTGGCGAGCTTGATAACACTCTGATTGTCACACCAAAGGATGGTCGGACGTTGTTGATGCAATCCAAACTATGAAATGATCTGTTGAAGCCACAAGGCTTCCTAAATTTGCATTTACCATTTATGAGTATTGTGCTTCTGCTGAAGAAAGTGCAATACCCTGTTATTTCTTACGAGCCCAAGTGACAGGTGATGAACCAAGTCTGAAAACATAACCTACAGTAGAATTATGATCATCAGGGTTGTCGGTCCAGTCTGAATTATTGAAACCAACCAATGAAGGAGTCCACCTTGAACTGTAGTGTATCTCGAATTGAACTGTGCCTAAGAGTTCATGGGGTGTTTGCATATACTAGGAAAAAAAACCAACAATAAAGGAAAGATCAGGATGGGTATGAGTCAAGTATAAGAGGCTACCAACTAACTGACGATACAGGGTGGCATCAACTTCGAGATAAGTACAGGTGGAAGCAAGCTTGACTCTAGACTAGAAGGTAGATGGGGTTGGCTTACAATATTCCATTTGAAAGTGATGAAGAAGGTTATAAACATACTTAGTCTAGGAAAGAATTTTTTTTTACATTGGATTGCAAAACTTAGAGGCCAAGGAAATAGTGCGAAAATCCTAAATCTGTCATTTCAAATTTTTTCTTAAGGTTGGTTTTCACATGGTTTAAAAGTTTTGAGTCACTAATAGTAAGGATAAGGTCATCAACATAAAGGACAAGGATTATGAGATGGATTCCTTATTTCTTGGTATAGACATTAGGATCAGAATGACATCTAGAAAATTTGGTGTCAATAAGAACGTTGTCCATTTTGGCATACCACGATTGGGGAGATTGCTTAAGACCATAAAGAGATTTCTTAAGGTGACAAACAAGGCTAGATTCATTATAGACATAGCCATGACGTTCTTCCATGTATATTTCTTCTTGTAAATCCCCATGCAAGAAGGCATATTTAACATTCATTTGATGGGCCTCCCATTTACGTGAGGAAGCAAGGGAAAGAACAAGGCAGATGAAATTCATTTGGCTACAGGGGGAAATGTTTCATTATTGTCAATCCCTTCAACTTGGGAAAATCCTTTGGTAACTAACCGAGCCTTGTGTATTTCCAAACTTCCATATGATGCATACTTAGTTTTGTATACCAATTTACATATGACAAGTTTTCTTCCTTTTGGAAGAGGTATAATATCCCAAGTATCGTTTTCCATTAAAGAATGATACTCTTCATTCATTGTTGTATGTCAATATGGATGACTTGAAGCTTTTGCAAATGTATCTGAATCATGAGTCTCTGAAACTTGAGACAAAAGAGAAGAGGCTCACTTGAACTACAAACATGTCTGACAGTGATATGAAGGATCATCAACAAGATCACCAACTTCTTCTCATGTTGAATAGACCCATCTAGGAAGTAGTGGTTTTGGTGTTGGTTCAGGTTCAGTGGACTCATTTGAAGGAAGGTGAGAAGGTGAAGGTGGATTTTCATCCTCACTATCATCATCTGAAGAAGAAACCATAATAGGAATAGAAGAAGGAATAAACATCGAATATGGATCATAGGCCGAAGAAGGAACAATATCCAAGTTAATCTCGCAGGCCAAGAGATTTTCATCAAATTTAACATCTCTTCTAATAAAAATTTCATTATGATGTGGTTGAAGAAGTATGTAACCTTTGACATCTTTAGAATAACTAACAAATATACACTTCTCACTTTTAGGCTACAATGCTTTCCTTTTCTCATCAAGAATGTGAGCCCATGCGATACTTCCAAATACACGGAAGTGACTTACATCTCATTTAATTTTAGTCCATGCTTCTTCTAGTGTCATATTTTTAAGATCCTTTGTGGGAGTGTGGTTTACTATGTAATTTTCATATTTGATGGATTATGTCAAATACTTTAGACTTAATCTCTTAGATCAGATCATACAATTATCCATTTCTATTAATGTGTGGTTCTTTCTCTCAACAACACCATTTTTTCATGGTGTATATGGAACAATGTGTTGCATTTGGATGCCCTATGTATTGTAGTAACTTGTAAAATTATTGTTCACATATTCACCTCCAAACTACTTTTATACAAGGGCCTTGTAGGTTAGAAACTTGACAAAAAAGTATCTCTTAAGTTTTAAGAAGTAAACCCATGTACATCTAGAAAATTCATTAATGAAAGTTAAGAAATATGTAGTATTCTAGCTATAAAATAGTATGCAGAAAATAAATATTTTATCTAGAAATGACAGAGAAACAATGATATAATTACAACAATACTAGAATAATACCAGAATAACACCAGAAAAAAAACTTTGATTACTTATAGCAATGTTCACTTGCCTCTTCGAGGGGGAAACCTCTAGCAGAGTAGAGCTCTATTACCATAATATCCAAGGAAATATTTCTCATACCCTCTACTTCTATTTATACTAAATCTATCTATCCAAAAGAACAATCTAGGGGAAGATCCTTCTAGAAGCGAGAGCTTCTATTAAGTCTTCTTAAATTTGACTTAATCTTCCTTATTGCTAGGAATTATTAATATTGTCATTTATTACATGGAATTATATTATTATACCTACATCAGGGGTTAGGGAGGTTAGGTCCCGTTATCCCCATTTTGTAGGGATAACTAGGATATCATGTCTCGAGGCCCACAGGTCCTAGACATGGAGTACCGAGAGCAGGATTGACCTGAGTATGGCCCTGGATGACCCATCTTTCTTCTCCTTTGTCAGATTTGTCCTGTCAGCAGCAACACCCATCACCTTCGACTTGGACTTGTATCAGAGAAGACTCTTGCTCCATGAGGTAATTGGTCCAGGTATCATGGTATGTGTCACATTTGATCATCATAACCTTTAGATATATCCATTAAATTCCTTTTATTTCTAACGACTAGTTGGATCTTACATTAACCCACTTGACCATGGTTGGGGGGATTGACAGGGTACCCTAGCAAGCTTGTACTCGTAGGTTTTGGTTTTCCAATTGGGGATTTTGAAGGGCCATCATCTTCTCCCATCATATCATCACTCTTACATCTTATCTCCCACTCATTTTCCCCATTCTTCTAGTCTGGATATTAGGATGATCTGTTTTTGGGGTTACACCTTATCTCATGGGAAGAAGGGGCTAAAGGCCTAGAAGGTAAAAACAGCTAGTAAAAGATAAAAGCCATGAAAAAAATGAAACCTAGAGATGCCTCTCCTAGGGATCCCCTAGAAGGAAATAAAAATCCTCTCAGCAAGAAATAAGAGGGACCCGAAGAAAAATAACAAAACAAGACCTAGCCAAGAGGATGGGGGGGTCTCATCACAAGGAAACCCATTCTGTTCATGGGTACCTAGCAGTATGACATTGCCATTATCTGGTTACCACGCCAGGGCAGTGACCTTTGGTTGCATGGCCAAGGGAAAGGGGGTCTCATCATGAGCCAACCTTATCATCTCTATGAAAGTGCTTGTGGGTAACACTGTCAGCTCTAGTCATCATGCCAAGGCAGTGTCCTCTAGTTATACCTTGAAATAAATAAGAAAAAGAAATAAAGAAAAGAAAGAATAAAGGCAATAAAGGGCTTGGAGAGAATTGCATCCATGGAGGGTACGACTCACCTTCTACAAAGGCACCCACAGGTAATATCACCCCTGTCTTTCACTCTACCCGTATGTCTAGACATCCCTTGACCACATCACCTCTTGTTACATGGCTTGGATGATATCCTCTGGAAACTTTCCTTCTCTTATGGATGTTGGCCCAATAGGGCATTTTGTCTTTTTCTTCGGCTTTGTATAGTGGGTCATTGTAATGTATTTGAGCTATTGGATGATATATCGGGGGTTTTATGCATGTATTTGATAAAATTAATGATGAAATATGATTGAAATTGCTATGATCCCTGTGACTAATGAGCCCATGGAGGCCAAAAATTTTTATGTGCATGACCATGCCTGACGAACAGGTACCAGTTGGACCAGTACATATAGGGAGATGATTAGGTCGGACCTCCATGGGGATGAAGAGCCCATCAGATGGTTGTTGGCACCCCATCAGGGGAAGATACAGGACAGTGGTTTTATGAGCCTTTACACATGAGAAGAAGAAGGACGTTCCACCGAGGACACTTTGGCTGAGCCCAACCTAGGGGGGTTCACCCACTTTAGATGGGACATTTTCCTTTTGATGGACAGGACGTCACCCAAGAGGCTTGGACATCACCTTGAGCATGTGGCAGTTGGATAGGATGGATGGCACATGTGGCATCTTGGAGGATCCCTAAAAGGGTTAACGTCTTACTTCTGGATGCCAGATTAGCCCCAAAAGGGGCCAATGTCTCCCTCAGAGGGGCTTGAAGTCCCACCTTTTGCCCATTTATGTCTCTTACTTAGCAGTTAAAGTAAAAACAATATGATTTTGGTTATTATCCTTGTCAGCTATTTTTAATGACCTAATTTTAAATTAAAGGTCACGAGATGCTATAAATTGAGGATGTTTTTCCCTCATTTGATGATAACACAACAACTCACACTTGTGAGGTCTGATTTCTGTGCCCTTATTGGGTATTTGGTCTTTAAAAGTGAGGCGCACTTGTTGATGGGAGGCTTTTCTTGGCATATTTTGGCATTTCTCTTGAGGAAGGTTTAAAACTAGGGTTTGCACATGCTTTTCTTCATGATATGCAAGTGTTTTTCCTGAAAAACTTCTTGATTGAATGGTTGTAGGTTAGTATTCTTGCATTAACTTATAAATTTGTTGATTTTAAAACCCTAGGTGACAAGCACACAAGTAGGTCCTTGTCATATGTCCCCTTAGAGAGAAATATACATCCATTGAAGGAGGGAGATAGAGCCTAGCCTTTGCTACACACATCTCACTTCTTCCCTTAATCTAGTTTTTTTTATTTTAAAGGTTAAAAGGAAGGTGACATCCTAGGTCTAGGTTATCTACACCTAGGGCCATCCATCTTCTAGGGTTTTAGTGATAGAGCCTTGTCTTTACAACACTCTCCCTCATTAAATCCTCTTGTTTTAACCCTCTTCTTATGCTAGCCATTTTCCAAGTTTGACCTAAAGAAGGAGGAAAGAGCAGGAGGGATTTCTTAAGCAACACCAGAGTAAGCCTCTTTCCCCTAGCGTTTTGATTCTAGGGCTCTACCACTGCAGCACTCTTGAACCCTTCCCTCTCATCTTTAGTCTGTTACCTATTCAATTTTGTGTCCTCTCCTTTATTGACTCTATATACCCTTAGGCACTGATCTTAGGCACACAACATTGAGGTCATAGTGTCCAAAAAAAACTCTCAAAACTTTAATTATTGAAACCCTAACTAACAAACTAACCCTAATTAGGCTGACATCACAGTTGATTATCTCATCTTGATGCAGGGAATGTTGATAATAAGCAGCTAGATGATGATTGAGGGCATTTATTGAGTAAATGGTTGATTGGATATGTTGTTTTCTACATCATCTCAATAGCTATTAGTGAATTTATATTCTTATATTGCTATATTGACAAAACGTTGAAGTCATTGATATCTATTATGTCATTGCTTACATATGAATTGTCAGATAATCACATGAAGTACTAACCCTTTGAGTTATAGACTACATATATATATATACATTGTATTTCTCTTATCTTGTTCTGAGTAGGTGTTTTTAGTTGGCCATACACTTCATTTATTGGTTGGTTAGCAGGATTATCTGACCTCTGGTGGTAACCTATGAGGAGGAAACTTTGCCTTGATTCCTATACTTCAACCTCTTCAAAACCCCAGGTTTCCAGGGACGTCTCCCTTGGGATAACCTCCCTAAATAGAAATAACCTCCCCATTGAGGTGACATTGGGTGGGGAAGGTTCCTGTTACACCAGTTTGGCCTTTATCCTCTAGCCTTTCTTGATCTAGCTACAAAATGTGCGATAACATTTTGGCATCGTTGCTGGGGAACACTGAGTCAATTCTCCTCAGACGAAAAACCTTTTCGGTAAGCCTTTCCTCAGATCCTTATCTTACAAGCTTACTTGGTGACTCCACTAGGGTGTTTTCCCTCATCCTTTGATAATTTCAGGCAAATTATCTGGCGACTCTACTAGTATTTCTTAGGGTGCCACCTTACTTTCTATGATATTTTCAAGTTATGGGATCATGGCACACTGGGAACAAATGTATCCGAGTATTGATTTCAAAAATTTTCAAGGATACCCAAGTTACTTTGATACAAAATGGCTAAACAACTCTCCAACGTTTTTGGGCCTCCTAGCTCCTCACATAGTAAATTTTTTGGAGTATTTGAGCGAGATAAAGTTGGGAGGAGAGGATGCTCTTATAAAATTGTTTTTTCCCACCCTGCCATCCTACTTACAAAATCGTTTTAAGAGTTGTTGCAAGGAAAGGGGTATATCATCTTTTATACACCTCATCAGTAGGTTTATAGACCTTACTAATCCAGATTGCCAAATGTATGAAGATGTCCTTCAAAACCTCATGGTAACCTTAGATCACAAAGGATTCACCACTAAGATTGTAGAAGATCTCAGGAGAACATATCATGATCAATACCAAGAATCCTCTGATATAAGAGACGAGGTTTATGAATACCATTGTCAACCCCTTGAAGAGGAGCGAGACCTCTTCCATAATCCAATAGAATGCAACAAAGATATAACTAGAGACATTAATTATGAGGATGAAGCATCAGTAATTGTTCCTCAGTATGATGAAGCTCTCCAAGATCCTGTCTTTCCTGCACAAGATGATGAGAATGAGGTAAGTCATTTTCCTTTCCAGCCTTTTGATGATACCTTGTTCTGTGACTCAGGGAGTGAAGAAGAAATGGAAACCTTGGACAAGCTAGACCCTCTATGTCTCAAGACTAAAGATGTAGAGGCAAATCTTCCACTTGATGAAGCTATCAAAATACTTGAAACTCTTTCAGAGGAAGGATTAAGTGAGGTAAATGATTCCCCCTTCCAAGTTTTTAGTGGTTCTTTACCTTATGACATAGAGAGTACAAAAGTATTGGATGTTTTGACTCCTCCATGTTATGATACTGACACTGACATAGCTGATTTTGACGAATTCATACATGTTGGGAGACGTAGGTGGGATGTAGTTTTTTATGATATGGATCCCATCTATGATGTAAAGAGTCATCTCTAAGTGTTTCCTTTGCAATTATCATAGCAAACTCTCGACCGATGGAAACAAGGAGATGAGATTTTCACTGGCTCTCCACAAACACCCAAGGTTGACCAAGTACAATATTTTCCTGATGATTTTTGGTCTTACCATGAGGCCTTTGATGATTATTCCTCTGAGCACTTAGATTTACCCTATGAAGATGACTATCAACCCCCACTACGCTCAGATTTTGATAGGAGTAAAAACATTGTTTGCCTAAAGAAGGATTCTCATTACTTTTTACTTCGGCCACCTGTTATTACTTTACCATGCTTTTCCTTTAAAGGTGTAGTTGGGAAGTACCTTTTTTATGTTAAGTTTCCTCCTAGGAAAACCCTAGACTCCAAGGGTTGGTTGGATACTACAAGTTTGTTATCTTGGGTTTTCAACTTTCCCTTGATAGTTTGCCAATCGTCTGCTAGATCTTTGTCAATCCCTTCCCAGACTTCATAGTATGAGAGCGTGTTAGGTAGCCAGTGTGCCGACATTTTGAGTCAGTGTTCTAAACCTTGGAATTTTCTTCACCTTTTCTAGAAGTGGATTGAATACTTTCCTCAGAGATGGATTTGGAGAATTTTATCCCTCCAACCTACCTCCATGAGTTAGACTTTGAGATTCCCGATGATATGATATGTATTCTAACACATGACATTTTTGTCTTGATTTATCACTGTTTTGGTTTATGATGAAGCACAAAGGCAGGTATTGAGGAACATTGCTAGATTGGCTTCACTGGTTGTTTGACTACACCAACATCTAGCTAACATGTAAGTACAGGTAAGTATTTCACCTTTCTATTCGCATTTATGATTACTTTATATATATATATATATATATATATATATATATATATATATATATATATATATATATATATATTTGGGTGGAAATACCACCCCACCTTTGTTACTTATGCCATTTTCGAGTCTGAGCAGGTCTGCGGGTTATTCGAGAGATTCTGAGGTTCTCATGTGCTCTATGGTGAGCACATGTACCCAAGTTGGAGCGAGATGTTATCCCCGTTTTCTAGGGATAACTAGGAGATCATGTCTCAAGGCCCACAGGTCCTAGACATGGAGTACCAAGAATAGGATTGACCTGAGTATGGCCATGGAGGGCCCATCTTTCTTCTCCTTTGTTATATTTGTCCTGTCAGCAGCAACAACACCCATCACCTTCAACTTGGACTTGTATCAGAGAAGACTCTTGCTCCATGAGGTAATTGGTCCAGGTATCATGGTATGTGTCATATTTGATCATCATAACCTTTATATATATGCATCAAATTCCTTTTATTTCTGATGACTACTTGGATCTTACATTAACCCACTTGACCATGGTTGGGGGGATTGACAGGGTACCCTAGCAATCTTGTACCCAAAGGTTTTATTTTTCCACTAGGGGATTTTGAAGGGCCATTGTCCGCTCCCATCATATCATCACTCTTACATCTTATCTCCCACTCATCTACCCCATTCCCCTAGTCCGGACATTAAGATGAACTGTTTGTGGGGTTACACCTTATCTCGTGGGAAGAAGGGGCTAAAGGCCCAGAAGGTAAAAGAAGCTGGTAAAAGATAAAATCCATGAAAAAATTGAAACCTAGAGATGCATCACCCAGGGATCCCCAAGAAGGCAATAAAAATCCTCTGAGCAATAAATAGGAGGGACCCTAAGAAAAATAACAAAACAAGACGTAGCCAAGAGGATGGGAGGTCTCATCACGAGCCATCCCATTATGTTTATGGGTACCTAGAAGTATGACATTGCCATTATCTGGTTACCATGCCAGGGCGGTGACCTTTGGTTGCATGGCCAAGGGAAAGGGGGTCTCATCATGAGCCAACCTTATCATCTATGTGAAAGTGCTTGTGGGTAACACTGTCAGCTATGATCACCACGCCAAGGTAGTGTCCTCTAGTTAGACCTTGAAATAAATAAGAAAAGGCAATAAAGAAAAGAACGAATAAAGGCAATAAATCGCTTGGAAAGAATTGCATCCATGACGGGTACAACTCACCTTATACAAAGACACCCACAGGTAATATCACCCCTGTCCTTCACTCTACCCGTATGTCTGGACATCCCTTGACCACATCACCTCGTGTTACATGGCTTGGATGATATCCTCTGGAAACTTTCCTTCTCTTATGGATGTTGGCCCAATAGGGCATTTTGTCTTTTTCCTCAACTTTGTATAGTGGGTCATTTTAATGTCTTTGAGCTATTGGATGATATATCATGGGTTTTATGCATGTATTTGATAAAATTAATGATGAAATATGATTGAGATTTCTTTGATTCCTGTGACTAATGAGCCCATGGAGGGTGAAGTTTTTGATGTGCAGGACCATGCCTGATGGACAGGTACCAGTTGGATTGGTACACATGGGGAGATGACTAGTTCGTACCAACATGGGGTTGAAGAGCCCATCATATAGTTGTTGGGACCCCATCAGGGGCAGAGACAAGAAAGTGTTTTGATGAGCCTTTTCACTTGAGAAGAAGAAGGATGTTCCACCTAGGACACTTTGGCTGAGCCCAGTCCAGGGGAGTTGACCCACTTCAGATGGGACATTTTCCTTTTGATGGACAGGACGTCACCTAGGAGGCTTGGACATCACCTTGATCATGTGGTAGTTGGATAGGATGTCTGGCACGTGTGGTAGCTTGGAGGAGCCCTAAAATGGCTAACGTCTAACTTCTGGATGTCGGATTAGCCCCAAAAGGGGCCAACGTCTCCCTCGGAGGGGCTTGACGTCCCACCTTTTGCCCATTTATGTCTTTTACTTAGAAGTTAAAGTAAAAACAATATGATTTTTGTTATTATCCTTGTCTACTATTTTTAATGACCTAATTTTAAATTAAAGGTCACGAGATGCTATAAATTGAGGATGTTTTCCCTCATTTGAAGATAACACAACAACTCACACTTGTGAGGTCTGATTTTTGTGTCCTTATTGGGTATTTGGTCTTTAAAAGTGAGACACACTTGTTGATGGGAGGCTTTTCTTATCATATTTTGGCATTTCTCTTGAGGAAGGTTTACAAATAGGGTTTGCACATGCTTTTCTTCATGATATGTAAGTGTTTTTCCTGCAAAACTTCTTGACTGAATGGTTGTAGGTTAGTATTCTTGCATTAACTTATAAATTTGTTGATTTTAAAACCCTAGGTGACAAGCATACAAGTAGGTCCTTGTCATATGTCCCCTTAGAGAGAAATATTCATCCATTGAAGGAGGAAGATAGAGCCTATCCTTTTCTATACTCATATAACTTATTCCCTTAAGCTATTTTTTTTATTTTAAAGGTTAAAAGGAGGGTGACGTCCTAGGCCTAGGTTATCTACACCTAGGGTCGTCCATCTTCTAGGGTTTTAGTGATAGAGCCTTGTCTTTACAACACTCTCCCTCATAAAATCCTCTTGTTTTAACCCTCTTCTTATGATAGCCGTTTGCCAAGTTTGACCTAAAGAAGGAGGAAAGAGCATGAGGCCTTTCTTAAGAAACACTGTAGTGAGCCTCTTTCCACTAGGGTTTTGATTCTAGGGCCCTGCCATTGCAGAACTCTAGAACCCTTCTATCTCATCTTTAGCCTGTTACCTCTTCAATTTCACGTCCTCTCTTTTATTGAATCCATATACCCTTAGGCACTGATCTTAGGCACACAACGTTGAGGTCATAGTGTCCAAAACAAACTCTCAAAAATTTAGTTCTTGAAACCCTAACTAACAAACTAAACCTAATTCGGCTGACGTCACATTTGATTATCTCATCTTGATGAAGCAAATGTTGATAATAAGCAACTAGATGATGATTGAGGGCATTTATTGAGTAAATGGTTGATTGGATATGTTGTTTGTTGCATCATATCAATAGCTATTAGTGAATTGATATTATTATATTGCTATATTGACAAAACGTTGAAGTCATTGATATCTATTGTCTCATTGCTTACATATGAATTGTTGGATAATCACGTGAATTACTAACCCTTTGATTTATAGCCTGCATATATATACATTGTATTGCTCTTGTCTTTTTCCGAGAAGGTGTTTTCAGTTGGGCATACACTTCATTTATTGGATGATTAGCCATATTATTTGACCTCGGGTGGTAACCCATGAGGAGGAAACTTTGACTTGATTCTTATACTTCAACCTCTTCAAAACCCCAGGTGGCCAGGGATGTCTCCCTTGCGTTAACCTCCCTAAACAGAAAGAACCTTCCCATTGAGGTGACATTGGGCGGGGAAGGTTCCTGTTACACTAGTTTGGCCTTTATCCTCTAGCCTTTCTTGATCTAGCTACAAACTGTGTGATAATAGGTTCCTAAGATTCCCTCCCCCTTGAAGAACAACCTTTTACTCAAGGCTTCATATGAGGTAATTATTATAGAATAGTGGTTGGCTCCCAGGTGGTATCTTTTGGAGGTGTATATTTCCATTATGCTAACACTTCTTGGATGGTGCACTAATGGAGACGACACTTTCTTTGGGCCAAGACTACTTGTGGCTGAAACCATATGGAACCTTCTTCATCCAACTCAGGGAGACTAGTTTGAGTTTGGCACTTATCTGCAATCACCTTATTTAAGAAGGAAACATGAAAAACATGATGGAGCTTCGAATGATTGGGTGGAGATAATTGATGGGCCACCACTCCCACATGATAGAGCACTATATAAGGACGATAAAATTTGGGCTCAATTTTATGACAGTATTGAGCTTTGAGTGAAGTCTTCTTATAAGGTTGCAATCGATGAAATACCTGGTCCCCTTCAACAAAATGGTGTTCGAAATGACCTTGATATTATTGTTTCTTCATGTGATTTTGAGCCATCACCAAATTGTGCTTGAGGTCACAAATATTAGCCTTGTGGATTGTAATATTTTTGTCAACCTCCTGAACCTTCGAGACCCCTGGCATATATGAGATAAATGATGGGGGATTTTTCCCATAGACTACGTCAAAATTATTCATGCAATTAGTTGTATGGTGAGATGTGTTGTACCACCATTCAACTAGGGGTAACCATTGATCCCACCGATTTTTTTGCTCATATGAAAAACACCTCAAATATGTTTCCAAGCACTTGTTGACAATTTTTTTTTTCCATCCATTTGGGGGTGAGAGGTAGTACCGAGATACAATTAGGTGCCCTGTAGATTAAACAATTCTTGTCAAAAATTGTTGGTGAAAATGGGGTCTCTATTAGAGACAATAGAATTAGGAATGACATGAAGATGGAAGATATTATCCATGAATATTTGAGCCACTATGGAAGTTGTGAATCATTGTTGAAGAGAAAAAATGAGCATATTTGGAGAGAAGATCTATGACCACCATGATGACTGAGTTATTTCCTAATTTAGGTAAACATACAATGAAATCCATAGAAACATCTCTCTAAATAACAGGGGGAATCAAAAGAAATTGGAGTGTGCCCAGATCTTTGATAGTTTCTCCCTTGTTGCATTGATAGGCCTCATATTCAACAACAAATTTGTGGACGTCCTATTTCATACCCTCCAAGAAAAAATAACATTTGACCCATTCATAGGTTTTTGTAAACCTTGAATGTCCATTTGTGGGTGAGGCATGAAGTTCAAAAAGCATTGTGGATTTAATTTGGGATTTCTTGAATAAATACAAATGGACTTTCTATAAAAACTCTTCATGATGCCAAGAGTACCCTAGAGAAACTAAAGAATTGTGTTGCAATTGTTGGAGAAGGCTAGAAATATTTGGGTATTGCAACTGTTATTGGTGAACATATTGGAGACAATCTGGTACAATGAAGGGGAGGGAGAAAAGGGACCTGTCTTCTTCATATTTCTGGGAAAGAGCATTGATCACTACATTTTCCTTTCCCTCTTTTAAATGATCTCATAATCATAGCCAAATATCTTGGTCACCCATATTTGTTGCATCAAGGATGAAATTCATTGTTCTAGGAAATACTTGATACTTCGATGATCAATTTTTATTTGGAATTATTGACCCAATAAATAAGGATGCCAGAGATCCAAAGCATGAAAAATAACTAATAGTTCCTTTTCATAAATGGATTGTTCCAAATGTTGCTCTGAAATTTGTTTTCTATTGAAGGCCAAGGGCCTGCCATCTTGCATGAGGATGGCTCCAATTCCCTTCCCGGAAGAATCACTTTCCAATACGAATGTCTTTGTGAAGTCTGGGAATGCTAAGATAGGGTTTGAGAACTTTTACGAGGGAGAAACTCTCTATGGCCAAGGGTAAACCGCAACAGACAGGTATGACTGCAAAAATCAACTCAATTCCAACATATGCTATATAAACCAATGTGTAAGATAAGAAAGAGGCCTATCTCGATCCAACGTTCAATGATGTTCCACCATTGAGAACTTCGACCCAAAGCTTTATACCTACAATAAGTTCTTAGAAAAAAAGCATAGCAAGTACACAGTGATAATATAAAGGGGTTAACACATCGGATAGCATAATCCATTAATAAATATTACAAACATGCCCATGGATAATAATCATATATTTGAATGATACCAATAGGATGGGAAAGGAGTATTTATATTAATAATTGATCAACATAAGTGACAAAATTACAGACTTTCGTGTCGACACAATTCGAAACCAAGAAACCAAGTTCCTTCCAACTGGGTCTCCACCACTTCAATCCTCCACCAAAGGCAAGCTCATAGGAAATAGGAAATGAGGTCCTCTCAAAAATAGGGAAAGAGCTTGGGGGATGAACACTATGTTCAGACTTGAGGGAAAAAGGGATGCAAACTCAATATGAAGTAATTTCTCTAGAGTAACTTTTCTCTCAAAATTGTATTTTTTCTCCTCTTTTCCATAGCTCGGAATTATGATTTTATAGCCTTCAAAATGCAACTTAAGGGCCAATTCATAACATTTCCAGTATGTGGAAGGCCAAGGATCATATATCTCCTATCATGAATGATCCAGGTGGATATCGGTGGCCACCCACCTTTTCCGACTGGCTCAAAAAAAATTTCTAACAATTTTGGCAATTTATTATTTTTAGCAAGTTTGAACTTCCAGGGCCATTTAGAGGGCCTAAATGAAGGTTTTTCAAGATAGAGGTTCTCAATGATATCCAAAGGCATGAGTGAGCCCCCAAAATGAATCTTCTTGACGATAATTTCCAACAAGTTATCACACACCTAAAACAAAGATCGTATGCAAAAGTTACAACCACAAGAAGTTGATGTAATAACTTACCCAAACGGAGCCCACATGGATTTTGGCGCTTCATATCCTACGGTTAGGTTTTTGGATGTCTATGGTTTTGGGAATTCTTGTTTATTGTAAAAAGGCCTTCAGAACCTCATTGTAATCATCTTCTTGCAAATGCGAGTAGTCGTCACATCTCTTCTCAAAGATAAGCTGCCACAATTCTAACAAGTCTTTCACTCTATATTTTTACAATCTCTGTACATTAATAGAAATAATGTATTACTATATATCTATGTTTATGGTTGAATATCTGATACATTTTTTTTATATTATTGAATATCTATGATATCTCTGTGCATTTCTTTATTAAATCTCCGATTTCATTTCGTGCCGAAAATAATCCGGATTAGTGGTATCAGAGCAGGTTGCTCTTGATTGTTTTTTCAGTGCATGTCCCCGACGAGGTCCGAGTATAGAAAGTTGGGTCTCGATCTTGTCTCTCTTGAATATAATCACTCTCGTACACCCAAGAAACCCTCAATGGTGGAAGAAAAAAAATGGAGCAGACGATCCTATCAATCTGTTGCTTGAGCAAGCTCTCACACGACAGAGGGACCAAATGATAGAGAATTTTGCCCACATCTTTAAATGTCTTCCAATAGCATCAGGCACATCTTCATCCAGCGGCCACTTTGGAGGCACCTCACCTTTCAAGGTACTAGTTAATTTTGATATTCTTGTATTTGAAGGATAGATAGATGCAAAAGCCCTACAAAAATGGTTAACTCTGCTAGAAGGTTATTTCTCTGTTCACAATTTTTCCGTAAAAGAAAATATCACCTTTGCACTCCTTAAATCTCTCCCTCATGTCAAACATTGGTGGGAAACTTACTAGGAGAAAATTTCCACAGTGTCTGGAATATATGGGGTCGATCCCACTTGAGATTTTTTTGTGCATGCGGTAAAGGAACAATATTACCCTGTTGGCAACTATGAGGACCAGTACATGAGATGGAACACGTTGCGACAAGAGAGGGGCCAAGAAGTTCCATAGTTCACCAATACCTTCCATACCTTGCACACCAAGCTGGGTATCAAAGACTTTGAGCGACATTTGGTTCTAAAATATCGTGGGGCTCTACACAAATACAACCAGACTGAAATGGATTTTCTAGACATCTCATCATGCGGTGTTGCTTATCGATATGCTGTTAAAATTGAGCAGAAATTTAATCACCAGAACAAATGGGAATTTGGGTCTGCAAATCCGCAATAACCAAAGTATGACAATGATGACCCTAAAAAACAGTCTTCCAAAATCTAGTCCAAGACACAAGAAAAGAAGGGTCATAGGAAGACAAAGAAGGACACTGAAAAATGGTGTGATTTCCACAAAAGCCCTTAGAACAACACCGACGAATGTTGCAAAAAATAGTCATTGGTGTCCGATATTAAAGACAAGGATCCAAATCTTGATTCATAATCTGATTCTGAAAATACCTATAAAGGATAGATCATTGATGCATGCCCCACTACTATTGTCATGACCGCAACAATTCAACCAGAAGAACCAACAGATCTTGAAGAGGAGGAGCACCTTCTTCATTCACAGATGTGGGTGAAGGGGACCCCACTGCATTTTATTGTTGATAGAACAAGCCAAAAAAACCTCATATCAGCAGAGGTCATCAAACAATTGGGATTGTCGACAACACAACACCCGCAACCATACAACATCGGGTGGCATTGGCAAGGATGAGATCTCTGTGTCAACCAATAGTGTCATTTGTCATACCGCATCCAACCCTTCAAGGATGAGGTATTATGTGATGTTTCCTCACTGTATGTATATGATGTTCTCTTGGGCCAACCATATATGTGGAGATGCCATGCTGTTTATGAGTCTCAACCCCATAGTGTCATTGTTACTTTGGGGGGTCATATCTACAGAATACCAGAGGTAGTTCCAACTATTGTTCCACCTAAACAATGTCACAAGGTAGTATCTCATACTGCAAATTTAGCTTCTTCACAATATGTTCAAAAGGGGAACAGAAGGACACTGCAACCACTATAGCCTCACCCCCTACACCTTCTATCCAACAGAAGGATGTTGACAAGGTTGCAGCAAAGAACAAAGATTCCTTCTACACACCTTCCTCTCCTATAGCTCAACCTATTGAACAGCCTCAACTTCAACAGGTTCATGAAATACGTCCACAAACTAAGCAGTGCGACGTCTCCAGCAATACAAGCAACTCACCAAGATGCAGATCCAACAAATGCTTTTCCCTCTCCCTAGGGAATTCAACACAATGGATACCATTTCTTCCTAATGATTGAGGATTGATCCAAGTGGATATTAGAGGACTTCCACCTTTTTCGACTGGCTCAAAACCATTTTTTGAAAATTTTGGCAATTTACTATTTTTAGTAGGTTTTAACTTCAGGGGCCATATTGAGGGCCTAAATGAAGGTTTTTCAAGATAAATATTCTCAATGATAGACAAATGAATGATTGATCCCCTAAATAAATCTCCTCGAGGATACCTTTCCAACGATCCATCACACGCCTAAAATGGAGATCGAATGCAAAAGTTATGACCCCAGGAAGTTGATGTACTAACTTACCCAAACAGGGCCCACATGACTTTTGGCGCTTCATATCCTAGGGTTAGGTTTTTGAATGTCTAGGGTTTTTGGCATTCCTTTTTATTATAAAAATTCCTCTAGAGCCTCATTGTAATCATGTTCTTGCGAATGCGAGTAGCTATCACATCTCTTCTCAGAGATAAGTTGCCACCATTCTAGAGAGTCTTTCACTTTGTATTTTTACAGTCTCTGTACATTTATTTCATTAATAGAAATCATGCATTATTGTATATATGTGTATATGGTTGCATCTCTGATACATTTCTATTATATTATTGAATATCTATCATATCTTTGTGCATTTATTTATTATATCTCCGATCTAATTTCGTGCCGAAAATAATCTGGATCAGTGGTATTAGAGTAGGCTTCTCTTGATCTGTTTTTCACTGCATGTCCTTGACGAGGTATGAGTATATCAAGTTGGGTCTCGATATTTTATATCTTGAAGAAAATCTCTCTCACACACCCAAAAAACCCTCAATGGTGGAAGAAAATAAAAACAATGGGGCAGACGATCCTATTAATCTGTTGTTTGAGCAAGCTCTCACGTGACAGAGGGACGAAATGATGGAGAATTTTTTCCACATCCTTAAATGTATGCTGATAGACTCAGGTGCATCTTCATCAAGCGACCACTTTGGAGGCACCTCAACTTTCATGGTACAAGCTAATTTTGATATTCCTATATTTGAAGGACAGATAGATGCAGAAGCCCTACAAAAATGGTTAACTCTGCTAGAAGGTTATTTTTGCGTTCACAATTCTTCTGACAAAGAAAATATCACCTTTGCACTCAAAAAATTTCCTCATGTCAAACATTGGTGGGAAACTTATTGGGAACAAAGTTCCATAGAGGAGTCTGGAATATATGCGGCGAATCCCAGTTGGTAATTTTTTGTGGATGCGGTAAAGGAACAGTATTACCCTGTTGGAAACTATGAGGATTGGTACATGAGATGGACCAGACTATGGAAAGAGAGGGGCAAACATTTTTAGAGTTCACCAATACCTTCCATACCTTGCACACCAAGGTGGGTATCAAAGACTCCAAGCGACATTTGGTTCTGAAATACCATGGGGCTCTACACAGATACATCCAGATTGAAATGGATTTTATTGACATCTCATCACTTAGTGTTGCTTATCAATATGCTGTTAAAATTGAGCAGAAATTAAGCACTAGAAAAAATGGGAATTCTGGTCTACATATCTGCAACAACCAAAGTATGACAAAGACAACCCTAACAAACAGTCTCCCAAAAACTAGTCCAAGACATAGGAAAAGAAGGGTCACGGGAAGACAAAGAAGGACACTGGAAAATGGTGTGATTTCCACAAAATCCCTTGGCACAATACCGATGAATGTTTCTCAAAATAGTCCTTGGTGGCCTAGATCAAATACAGGGAGCTGAGCCCTGATTCAAAATCTGATTCTGGAAATACTGGTGAAGGAAAGATCATTGACACAAACCCCATTGCTATTGTTGCGACCGCAACAATTCAACCAAAATAACCAACAGATCCTGAAGAGGGGGAGCTCCTTTTTCATTCACATATGTGGCTGAGGGGGACCCCGCTACATTTTATTGTTGATAGTGGAAGCCAGGAAAACCTCATCTCAGCCGGGGTCATCAAACACTTGGGATTATCGACAACACCACACCCACAACGATACAACATCGGGTGGCTTCGGCAAGGATGAGATCTTCGTGTCATCCAACAGTGTCGATTGTCATATGACATCTAACCCTTCAAGGATGAGGTATTATGTGATGTTTCCCCATTGGATGTCTGTGATGTTGTCTTGGGCCAACCATATATGTGGAGATGCCATGATGTTTATGAGTCATGACCCCGTAGTGTCATTGTTACTTTAGGGGGTAATATATACATAATACCAGAGGTAGTTCCAACTATTATTCCATATAAAAAGTGTCACAAGGTAGTATCTCATACTGTAAAATTCAGTTTCTTCACAATCTGTTCAAAAGGGGTACAGAAGGACACTACATCCACTATAGCCTCACCCCCTACACCTTCTATAGAACAGAGGTAGGTCGACAAGGTTGCAAGAAAGCACAAATATTCCTTCTTCACACCTTCCTCTCTTGTATCTCAACCTTTTGAACAACCTCAGCTTCAACAGGTTCATGACAGACTTCCATAAACTATGCAACACAACGTATCCATCAATACAAGTAGCGCACCAAGATGCAGATCCAACAAATGCTTTTTCCTCTCCCCTGGGAACTCAATGCAATGGAGACAATTTCTTCCTAAGGAGGGAGGATTGATCCAGGTGGATATCGGTAGCCACCCACATTTTCTGACTGGCTCTAAATAGTTTTTTGACAATTTTGGCAATTTACTATTTTTAGCAAGTTTTAACTTCCAGGGCCATTTTAAGGGCCTAAATGAAGGTTTTTGAGATATTGGTTGTTAATAATTTTTAAAAGCATGACTGGGCCCCAAAAATTAATCTCCTCGATGATACCTTTCCAACGAGCTATCACAAGCCTAAAATGGATATCGTATGAAAAAGTTACGACCCTAGGAAGTTGATCTACTAACTTACCCAAATGGGGCCCACATGACTTTTGGCGCTTCATCTCATGGGGTTAGGTTTTTGGATGTCTACGGTTTTTGAAATTCTTGTTTATTGTAAAAAGGACTTCAGAGCCTCATTGTAATAATCTTCTTATGAATGTGAGTAGCCGTCACATCTCTTCTCAGAGATGAGCTGCCACCATTCTAGTGAGTCTTTCAATATATATTTTTACAGTCTCTGTACATTTATTTCATTAATAGAAATCATAATTACTGTATATCCATGTTTATGTTTGCATCTCTAATACATTTTTTTTATATAATTGAATATCTGTGATATCTCTGGGAATTTATTTATTATATCTCCGATCTCATTTCATTTCAAAAATAATCTGGATCAGTGGTATCAAAGCAGGCTGCTCTTGATTGTTTTTTCAGTGCATGTCCTCTACAAGGTCCGAGTATAGAAAGTTGGGTCTCAATCTTGTCTCTCTTGAAGGAAATTTCTCTCGCAAACCCAAGAAACCCTCAATGGCAGAAGAAAAATAAAATGGAGAAAACAATCTTATCAATCTGTTCCTTGAGCAAGCTCTCATGCGACAGAGGGACAAAATGATGGAGAATTTTTCCCACATCCTTAAACGCATGCCGATAGCATGAGGAACATCTTCATCAAGTGGCCACTTTGGCGGCACCTCACCCTTCAAGGTACAAGTTAATTTTGATATTCATGTATTTGAAGGATAGATAGATGCAGAAGCCCTACAAAAATGGTGAACTCTGCTAGAAGGTTATTTCTCTGTTGACAATTTTTCTAAATAAGAAAAGATCACCTTCGCACTCCTTAAATCTCTCCCTCATGTCAAACATTGGTGGGAAACTTATTGGGAGAAAAGTTCCACAGACTAGTCTAGATTATATGCGGTCGATCCCACTTGGTATTTTTTTGTGGATGCGGTAAAGGAACAATATTACCCTATTGGAAACTATGAGGACCAATACATGAGATGGACCACACTAAGGCATGAGAGTGGCTGAGAAGGTTCGGATTTCACCAATACCTTCCATACCTTCCACACCAAAATGGGTATCAAAGAATCCAAGTGACATTTGGTTCTGAAATACCGTGGGGCTCTACATAGATACATCTAGACTGAAATAGATTTTTTGGACATGTCATCACTCGGTGTTGCTTATTGATATCCTGTTAACATTGAGAAAAACGTTAAGCACCAGAAAAAATGGGAATTCAGGTCTGTAAATCCGCAACAACTAAAGTATGTTAAAGAGGGACCTAACAAACAGTCTCCCAAAAACCAATCCAAGACACCTGAAAATAAAGGTCATGGGAAGACAAAGAAGGACACCAGAAAATGGTGTGATTTCCACAAAATCCCCTGGCACAACACCATTGAATGTCACTCAAAATAGTCATTGGTGACTGAGACCAAAGACAAGGAGTCGAGCCCTGATTCAGAATGTGATTCTGAAAATAATGGTAAAGGACAGATCATTGACGCAGACCCCACTGATATTGTCATGACCGCAACAATTCAATTAGAAGAACTAACAGTTCCTGAAGAGGGGGAGCACCTTTTTCATTCACAGATGTGGGAAAAGAGGAACCTGCTGAATTTATTATTGATAGTGGAAGCCAGGAAAACCT
Source organism: Picea glauca (assembly GCA_000966675.3). NCBI lineage: Eukaryota > Viridiplantae > Streptophyta > Pinopsida > Pinales > Pinaceae > Picea > Picea glauca. Next base: position 464,336 of record JZKD02S1809577.1, on the reverse strand, counting down.
CATCTCAACAGAGGTTGTCAAACAGTTGGGATTGTTGACAACACCACACCCGCAACCATACAACATCAGTTGGCTTTGACAAGGATGAGATCTCCGTGTTAGCCAACAGTGTCGATTCTCATACACCATCCAACCCTTTAAGGATGATGTATTATGTGAGGTTTCCCCACTGGATGTTTGTGATGTTCTCTTGGGACAACCATATATGTGGATACGCTATGTTGTTTATGAGTCTCAACCCCGTAGTGTCATTGTTACTTTGGGGGGTCATCTCTACAGAATACCATAGGTAGTTCCATCTATTGTTCCAGCTAAAAAGTGTCGCAAGGTAGTATCTCATACTACAAAATTCAGCTTCTTCACAATCTGTTCAAAAGGGGAACAGAAGGAAACTACAACCACTACAGCCTCTCCCCCTACACCTTTTATCCAACAGAATCAGGTCGACAAGGTTGCAAAAAAGAACAAAATTTCCTTCTGCACACCTTCCTCTCATATAGCTTGACCTTTTTAACAAACTCAACTTCAATAGGTTCATGACAGACTTCCATAAACTAAGCAGCGCAATGTCTCCAGCAATACAAGCAGCTCACCAAGATCTAGTTCCACCAAATTCTTTTCCCTCTCCCTCAAGAACTCAACGTAATGGATACCATTGCTTCCTAAGGAGGAAGGATTGATCCAGGTGGATATCGGTCGCCACCCACTTTTTCTAACTGTCTCAAAACAATTTTCTGACAATTTTGGCAATTTACTATTTTTAGCAGGTTTCAACTTCCGGGGCCATTTTGAGGGCCTAAATGAAGTTTTTTTGATATATAGGTTCTCAATTGTGGCTAAAGGCATGATTTAGCCCCCAAAATTAATCTCCTCGATGATACCTTTTCAGCGAGCTATCACACGACTAAAATGGAGATCGTATGCAAAAGTTACGACCCCAGGAAGTTGATGTACTAACTTATCCAAATGGGGCCCACATGAATTTTGGCGCTTCATCTCCTAGGGTTAGGTTTCTAGATGTATAGGGTTTTGGGAATTATTTTTAATTGTAAAAAGGAACTCATATCTTGATTTTAATCATCTTCTTGCAAATGCGAGTAGCTGTTGTTACGCCTCTTTTGTCACCTTAGTGAGAAAAATAGAGGTGCTTGCAAGCTCAGTTGGGTCTGCTGAGCAGGAGAGCTGGAAGGAAAAGAGTTAGGGAAAGAAAATAAAAGACTACAATTAAGAATTAAACTAAGAAATGAAATAAAAACTAAATTCATGAGCATAGGGACATAGAAACAAAAAGAACCATAAGATCCATGTCACCAATGTTGAGGTTGATCTATTAGTGAAACAATACAGCAAGAAGAAAGGGGACGATGAGTCCCTTCTTCCTCCAAGGGAGGGCTCTTGAACCACCAGTAGCTAGCTCTTCTTACAACAAAGAAAAATGGAAAATGATGAAATAAATCTTTACAAATCCACTCAATGGGTGATATGGATTGTCCAATGCAATGGTGCAAATATGCTCTTGACAAGGATGGAGTCCTCAAGAGAATAGAGGCAACATAACATTACTTTGAATTCCTTGAAAAATGAGGTGCATCCATGGAATTTTTATAGCATTCATTTGGGTTATTGTTTAACTTCTTTGTAGTGTGAAAAGAGGCCAATTAGAGCATTCCTAGGTCTTTGACCAGCCCACCAGTTGGATCCAGTCTAGATTTGAGGGTCAAATCGGCTTGGGAGCTGAACCATAAGTGGGTGGGAGGACGACCACTCTCATAAATGTGTCGTTTAGAAAGTGCACGGGTTTTTGCGATAACAGTCATGCATCGTGTGCATGTGCATGATTTATGCGTTCTTGTTTTGCGCATGTGCATGCGCGCCCAACTTCTGCATAGTGCTCTTCAATTTTTCACTAATTTGTATAGTTTTTGACCTTTTCATGAATGCTTTGGTATTAATTCAGGTCCATGGATGACTTCATCACTGTTTGACAATGATGAGTTCTTATTGTTGGAAAATGTTTAACATGCAGCATATGCTTGTCATTGATGGAAAGTACAACAATGAAGATGGCATGAGTACAAAAAGAATGTAATAGACGGGCACCAAAAGTATTTTGGGAAGAAGCTGCAGAGCAACCTCGATAAGATTAGAAGAGATAGTGCAGAGGATGTTTGGTATGTTTTACAGACAGTGTAAGCTTGTCATTGATGGCAGGTATAGTAGTGATGATGGCTTGAGTACAATAGCGATGATCAGCAGCGCAGTGATATTTAGGAAGACCAACAATGCAATAATTGTCTAAACACAACAATCCTCAGTCGTCAAATCGAGGATTGATCTAAACTGTTGATCACGCATGATGAAGTCTCGTAAAGTTTGTGAAGAATTTATGATCACTGGATCCCATCCAAAATTCCTAATAGAATGAGGTTCATCAGATCTGAATATAGACAAGAAGAGCATGCTGAAGAGGAGGATAGATCTCAGGCGTTAGATCCAAGCACAGGGTCCGATCACCGTTGGATCGAGGAGAACCTACACATTCTTTAAAGTGCAAGGAGTAGAGGGCTCACAAAATCCCGAAAGCAGGAGGACCATCCATCTCAGGGGGTTATGTGGATCGTTGATTTGACTCCCTATCAGAGTTTCGGGGATCGAGAGTTGGAGATGACAAGTAATATCATCCACATAAATCCTGATTTTGTGATATGAAAAATCACGACGTAATTTGAGACATCAAATCAAGATCACATCTGGACAGTCGATCCGACTCACGTCAACAAACAACATCAGCTAGGAACACATGGCACAACCAGGTAATGACAAGTGTCAGACTGATTCAACATTCCAGGCACATGTAAGTCACAAATCAGAGTGACACATGGCAGTTATTTAACACATGTGACATCAAAAGACTTACACCATGTCGAAGTTTCGAGGATCGAGAGTTGGAGATGTCAAGTAATATCATTCACAGGAATCCCGATTTCACGATATGAAAAATCACGATTTAATCATAGCCATTGAATCAAGGTTGAATCTGGACCGTTGATTCCAGTTCATGTCAGAGTTTCGAGGATCGCGTGTTGGAGATGTCAAAGAATCAATGCAACAGGAATCCCGATTTCGCGATATGAAAAATTGTGACTTCATCACAGCCATTGAATCAAGATCAGATCTGGACCGTTGAGCCAACTCCATATCAGAGTTTCGTGAATCGTGACATAGAGAGACAAGAAAAAAATGCAACAAGAATGATGAAATCGCGATATGCGAATTCACGATTCAATCGCAGCCATTGAATCAAGATTGAATTTGGACCTTTGAATCCAAGTCCATTTCAGGAATTCAAGGATCGAGTGTTAGAGATGTCAAGGAATGTTAACATCAAGAATTCCGATATTGTGATATGTGAAATTGCGACGTAATTGGAACCATCATATCAAGATGTGATCTGGACCATTGATATGAATTCTTTACGGAGTTTCGTGGATTGGGATTTGGAAGTGACAAGAACATTCACCACAGGAATGTCAAAATCGCAATATGTGAAATCATGAAATGATCTAAACCATCAGATCAAGTGATTGATTGGGACCGTTGATCCCACACCATTTCAGGGTATCGGGATCGTGACTTGGAGAGTCGAGATGCTTCATCTCTAGAATCATGAAATGTGAAATTGTGAAAGCGCCTTATGCATAAGACTGTGGTCACAGCCCTTGGTCACATCAACGAGAGATGGAGGAAAGAGATAGAGAAACCAAGCTCGTTTTCAGGGATCACGACTGGGGATGTTGACACACATGGTCACACGAATGCCGAATTGTCGAATGCAGAAATGCCAAATGAATGCAAGATCCCATGGAATCAATCCAATGGTGCTGATGAATTTAAAAAAGATCGGAGGGCTACTATAGCACAACATAGTATAACTGCCAAAAAACACTGATGGTTTCAGCCAAAGGACTCGAAGACACTTGGGGATGATTGACAGAGAAGGTGAAGAGCCTCTGGGAATCTTCAAGAGGGATGAAGATGTTCGTGGAGGCGATTGACAGTTGGATGGGAATCAAAGCCTGTAAATGAAACAGAAAGGATAAGCTCGACTATGATAGAGAAGACGAAGAGTCTCAACTACCAGAGAGGCTGAGGAATCTCAGCATAATAGCCAGTGATGTTGAACGTGTGGGAAACTGCCAGAGAAGATGAAGAGTTACCATGATGATCAGGCAGAGCACTCGAGAGGTGGAGGATATCAACATGGTGTGAGTATGCAGAGGTATTGTGCACATTGTATGCACAAGGTGCACAGAAGCTATAAGTACACAGTACAGAGAAGAGATTGGGTTGTTGTTGCTGTTGGAGTTTTTTGTGATTGTTGTTGTTGAAGGTGATTCATGTGTTAAGAAGGAGGAGAGTGCAACAACTGAATTGAACAAAAGAGGATATATGCAGTGAATGGACATGGCACAAAGAGCATAAAAAGCAGAAGAGTAGACAGTGCAAGTCATGTGTGCAGGAAGGCAGTGAGGCAGAGAGAGCAATGAAATGCACCAGAATAGTGATGAGTCTAGTAAGCCATTGTTGAACATTATATCACTGTAATAAGTTTTAGTAGCAAAGATTTATATTTCAGGGTGGTTGGGAGGTGCTAGGGAGGACTGTTGTCCTCAGAGGTTCAAGTGGGTGCTTGAACACAGGGAGTTGTAGCTTCCATCTGGTTG
>JZKD02S1809577.1:428982-459562 GCA_000966675.3 Picea glauca | reverse complement strand
AGTTGGTGCTTCCTTCTAGTTGGTGCTAGAGAAACCAGGGAGTTGGTGCTTCCTTCTAGTGGGTGCTAGAGAAAACAGAGATTTGGTGCTCTCAACAAGTAGCAGCTTGCAAAACATAGGTTGTAGCCTCATTATGAGTTGGTGCTCATATTTATTATAATGTAAAGAATGTAACTATTACTTATCATATAAAGAAAAAGAGGTTTTAACCCTTTATGGGTTTCCTCAGGAAATATCTGTCTCTGTGTATCACATGTGTGTGAATGATGCTGAATATGCTATTGCTTACTTCCCTGCACTATTGTGATTGTCCTTCAGTGTTTCTGCAAAGAGTTTAAAAGAAGAATAATTGTTTAAGCACAGTAACAACTGATTCACCCCCCCCCCTCTCAGTTGTCCAACACTTGTAACCATGTGCGGACGAAATTTCAGTGATAACAGATGCCCCCTGATGGATGAGGTTAGGAGCATACACATAACTGAAATCCATCAATGTTTCTTCTATTGAGAATTTTGTTGTAAGGGAGAGCAATAGTGGGATCATCCAGAGTGATCTATTGGAGGGAAAAAGGAACCGGTAGGACCCAACCTTCCATGAGGTGTGTAAAATAGAAAACTGTGTACAAACGAGGTGGGCATGCCCCATGCTCTTGTCATGTAACTATGAAAAAAGATGACTGAAGTGTTGGCGTAGACAACTGCAGTGCCCTCGGGGGTGGTCATGATAAAGGTAGAAGATAATTCTGCAAATGAACATACTCTGAATAGTAGGCAGTGATCACGATAATAAGTAGCAACAATTATGTGGGCATTGATAGCCCCGCCAAGTTCAGAGGTCTTCGGAAAATGAAAGAATTAACTGCAATAGTCGCAAAGTAAGACCCACCATAACATGAGAAAGTGTTGGCGTCAAATGTTATGGGGGTCAACGACAACAGGGAGCAATGGTGTTTCACCCTGTGTCGTTCGAGATCTCTCATTGAGTGGATAATGAGAATCAAGATACTATCACCCTTCAGGAAAACTGTGCCGATGTCGATAAAAAGGGGGACATGATTCCCAGAAGAAAATGGCTTCGTGAAATCTACTAGGTGAGGTGAGGAAGTGGAGGAGGTACATGGATGAAGTCAAGATGTGGGAAGACTCAAGATTGCCCTTGGTTGGAATATGTGTGAGAGAAAAAGTGGCCGCAACCGTTCAACGAGGTCGAGTGTCAGGGGGATGACAAGACCGGGGATAAGGTGTGCTAGAGGCAGGATAAGGTGAACAAATTTAGAGGGCAGAGGTAAGTGGCCTGTGGGGTACTCTGAATATATGGACGATGGAGGCAAGGGTAGATGATAAGTAGTGCTGCAACCAAGGGTGACATGGGTTGCGGTTGTCCAAAAAGAGGGAAGCAGGTCACCAAAGGTGATGACAAAAAAGGTAATGTAACGACTAGAAATAAAGGTGTTTGTACAATAAATAACGAATAATTGGGGAGAAATGTACAAATACATAAACGTGTGCCCTAGTGTGATATGGGTGGCCTGTGTAGGGCATAATTTGCTCAGAGAACTGATGAAGGGTGGGGGCCCCATTGGTGAGTTTCTGTATGAGCTAGGGGAAATGAAGGTAGATTTGCAGATGGGCAAATGGATTGTGGATGAAATGCAGGGTTCATGGTACTGCGGAGTTGTAGTAAAAAAATAGAACCGTGAAGAGATAATCTGGGAGTCCGTGTGGGAAAGCTAGCAAAATGTAGAGAAGGAGTATGTGGTTGATTCGCGACATGATGAAAGACTATCGGGACTCCCATCCCTAAAGGGTTTTAAAAAAAACAACATGAGTGTCAGAAGTGCCAAAAGGTGATATGAATAGGACAACTCATGTGGGTAAGAATTCTATCGGGTGATAGTACCGAAGATGCAAATGGAGGTGTGGGTATTGCAGAGATGGGAATGGGGATTCTAGAGCCAAATGTCAGAGGGTGTGACTGGAAATGTAAGTGCGATATAGAGGGAAAGACTACATGCCAGTGCTGAGTATATACCTGAAGGGGTTGTCCCGATGTATGATGATCAGGTACCTGCACACATGAAAACCAAATACCCGACGTGAACAATATCTGAAGAGAATCGAAGATATGAGCATGTATTTGATAAGAGTGAATATGTGCATGCATACCTGATCAGGGTATAAAAAGAAATGGCGCCCCGGGGGCTCAGGATGAAAAGAGGCCCAGGGACTATTGTGATGTAGATGATGGAATGTTGATCTCATGGCTGGAGACGAATCAAGAAATGGACACTGTGGGCTCCCGGAATGGTGAGTGGAAGTCTGGCAAAAAGGCCTATATATAGTTGTAGGGTCCACATTGCCACCTCATTTGTACTTGCTTCCATAGTGATTAGATGAGAAGAATTAAGAGGATATTGTGAGATTCGGGGAGGACAAGGCATCCGATTGAGGACCCGCGAGAATCAGGTTAGTGGTTTGATCATCCTACATAGAATTAGGATTTCATTTTTTGGGCAGGGGTTGTACGGAGGGCCGTATAGAGGTGTTTAGGGGGTATGGGCCCCACATGCATGGGTGATCTGGTAATAGGTGCACACATGTTCACACTTGTCCACCGGATAGATGTGCATGGGGGTGCGGTTAAGGGAATTAATGGCGTGCACAATGGGCGTGCCTGTCTACTGAACATGCGCACACGTGTGCGCGCCTGTCAGTTGAACAGGCACGCATAGGTGCGCTCCTGTAGAGTGAACAGGCGCACCTGAGAGCACACCTATGTAGTGAATAGGTGCACACTCATGCATGCCTGTGGAGTGAATAGGTGCACATATGTGTATGCCTGTGGGGTGAACAGGCGTGCATGTGTGTGCACCTGTGGGTGAAAAAAATGTTGGTTGTGGAGCCTGATTATCTTCCTGATTTATAGGTCTTTTAATTTCAACCGTGTTTATACCCCATGAAGTATTTACACCCCAGAAGTATGTACACTCTTCCACGCAGGGGAGTGCAGAGGGGGGGTACCCCCTCTGCAGGGTCCGGGGGGCAGCATCCCCCGAAGAAAAAATTGCCTTATAAAAGTATAATGTAATTTCATTGTAAATCTGGACCGTTCATTATAAGGTCGCAGATCTAATGGTAGAGATTATGTTAGGGTTTTTTACCCTAGAAGGCAACCCTCTTTTATGAGGGAAATGTATCACGGATATGGATGGTGGTGAATATTGTATTCTGAGAGAGGAGACTGTGAGAGATAGAAGAGGAAGTTACAACGAGTTTTGTTGTAGGTTGTATCCCTTCATTTGCTAGATAATAATAAAGAAAGGACCTGGCAATTTCTCTGGTGGACGTAGCTCACACTAGGTGAACCATGTAAATCTATGTCTCTCTTGTATTGTGTGTCTTCTATGTTTTGTTTCTGCATTTTTTTTATTTTATTGCTCCGTGGTCCTGTTTTTCTAACAAAAACTGTGTCATGGAGGCAAGGTTGACGGGTATAAAATGTGTCTTTTTGATGTTTTTGATTGTCCATGTGAGTAACTAAGGACAGTTTTGTGTTGTGTAGGTGAGTTGCATGCACGATGTTGGTTGGTTGGTGAGAGAGGGATTGGTCCCAGCTGCGAGACGTCGTGGCTATTGAGTAGCTAGCCATACGTGCGACTTTGGCAGCCTATGGGCTACTGAAGTTCTTTGAGTGCCCCTTGATACGGGCACAAGAATATCTCCTGCAGTTTCTTATCAGGATGTGGAGTCTGGACCTGCACTACTTTATAGTGCGGGGAGAGCAGATTCCCTTCACTATGGTGGAGGATGTGTATTTTCTGACTGGGCTCCCATTTCAGGGAACGCCCATGCCGGTGGAGCCGGTGCTACCTAGAGATACACCTTTAGTGATGGTGGGCCAGAGATATTGTTCGGGGCCAAACTATATGTCCGACACAGTTGTGAGTATTGGGGCGATGGATGCCCTAGCACATCGTTGTATAGCAGCGATGATTGTGAGAGTATATGGTTCACTGGCGATGCAGCGGATCAATGGAGGCCAGTTGATGGTGATGGAGAGGGTGTTGGTTGGAAAGCATTTCGCCTGGGGGATTATGCTGCATGCGAGGATGGTGGGGCAGTTGGACCACTGTCAGTCCACGGATATGGGGGAGTTTGCCTTCGGGTCCATCCTGGTGGCCTAGGTTTTGGAGAGGGTGTCGATGTTGCACCCTAGGATTCTATTATGTGCACATGGGGTGCGAAAGCTGCGACTGAGGCGGTGGTAGACCGTGTTTCTTCACCATGGTGGTGGCGAGGGTGGCCACTTCTTCACTGCAGAGGTGACACAGGTATGGCGGTAGATGCCGCAGGTGATACTACGGTACCCCTATACCGTGGTTGATTTTCGAGATGATCCGAACATGGTGCTACCTCCAGGGGAGGTGTTTGACCACTGAGGTATGTTGATTTGATGATGTTGATATGTATGTTTTTGTGTTTTTTGAGATAGCATACCTTATGTATATGATATAGATTTTGATACTATCTTTTGTTTTTTTGCATGTGCAGATGTGGCACCTTGCGGATGCGAGGTGGAGTTGCAGAGAGCGTCGACTTGTCAAGAGTCGGAGAGACTGCCGCGGGGAGAGAGACGTTGATGTGAGGATGTCGCGGCCCAACCTGCTAAGCTGAAGAGGGAAGCAAGGAGATGCCGGTTTGATGACCCTGGTGCTGGGACATCACACGCTCCTCCAATGGCTGTCAGAGTGGATTTTGAGGACATACGCCGTCTTCTAGAGGCAATGTTATAGGATGTGCCTGAGGGCATATGGTCTCGCATCCAGGATGAGGCTTTCCTGGAGCAGTGTGTGGGGGTGTCACTGCCATGGTGAGCCATAGTACGATGAGCAGCAAGGGATGCTGCATTGAGGACGGGACGACTGTCGTCGGGGCAGGAGGGGCAGTAGGGGGGGGACCACCACCTCTTGGGGTAGGTGGTGGTGGGCCACCACCGCCTGAGGGAGGAGCAGGTGGTGGTGCTCTAGAGGCACCGAGAGTGGTTCTCTGATGCATTTGATGTATATATATTTTTTGTATATACGCTGGTGAGCCCATTTTGTACCGAGGTTCTTCATTGGCCTACGGATAGTTGTAATTTTGTATGTAAACAATTGGATGACACTGTGGACCTATTGATATATACATGAATATACATTTTTGAGATCATTGTGGTCTTTACATGTGTTTTAATGTATTGATGATGTCTAACCTATATATGTGATGACAGTTTGTGTTATATGTTTATGTATGTATAGCTTGATGTGATATATGCCAGTCTAACACAATATTAGATAGGTTATATGTAATTTGATTCAAGTGTCTTGGAATATGTGTAAATGTAATGGAATCAAAATGTCGAGATAAAAGTTTAACCTGCAGGTATTTGCGAAAGAGGTAAGGATCATGGATGCGGTACACATTGTTGAGTTGGAGTACAACTAGTTGAGAGTCGAGAAAGATGCTAAGGTGACGAATACGATGATGTTGGTAATCAGCTAGGAGGCCAATGATGGTGGTGTATTTGGCTTGGTTGTTGGTTGCTGAACCCAAACATATGCCACTCGAATGGAGAATTTCATGTGAGGGGGTGTAGAGAGCCCAAGCAACTGAAGCGAGATTTTGTGTCCAACGGATGGCGCCGTCGGTGTAACTGATGTGGTAGGATGGTGGAGGAAGTATCTGTCAATAGCACAAAGGATAGTTTAGATGTGAGGGATCAAAAAATATTAAAAACGCTATAAAATAAAATAACCTAAAGTAGAATGACTATGTTTAACCGTAAAATTTCTTGAGATACAACCCGTTGATGGGTTCTTTGAGAGAGAGGCCTTCAAGGGAGGCTAGGATGTATGCGCCTTTGGTGAGGCAATGTTGGATAATGTATGGGCCATGCCAGAGTGACTCGAATTTTCCGTGGCCAAAGGTATCATGAGTGATATCGTAAGACAGGACGAGGTTGCATTCACGAAATGAGCGAAGGTTGACATGGCGATAAAAGGTAGCCTTGGATCATTTTTTAGCTGCCTCGTTATTCTGTAAGGAAGATCGAAAATCTTCATCTAGAGACTCCAAGTTTAGCAAGTGCTGCTCCATTGGAGCAGTGTTGGGTAATAGCTCAATTGTGGTGCGTAAGGTGGGAATTTTGCACTCGATGTGAAGAGTGGCCTCAACCCCATGGACTAAATGAAATGGTGTGAAACCAGTAGTTGTTTTCACAGCCGTTCGGTAAGCCCATAGTGTAGAAAATAACATATGATGCCAATTGGTTTTATGTTTATTAATCATGCGCTGTAACATGGTCTTGAGGACTTTGTTAACTACTTCGACCTGTCTGTTAGACTGAGGGTAATATGGTGAGGCAAACTCATGAGAGAATCCTAATCGAGACGAGAGTTCGACGAAGATCTAATTCACGAAGTGTTTCCCATGATCGGAAACGAGTTGGAGGGGTACTCCAAAGAGGGATATGACGCGGTTAAAGAAAAAACGTGCTGCAGTGTCAGCGGTGTTGTTGAAAGTGGGCATAGCTTCTGCCTATTTGGTGAAGTAATAAACGGCGACAATGATGTATTTGTGACCATTGCTGGAGGGGGGATTAAAAGTCATGAAGTCGATGCCCCATTTACAAAAGGGGCCGACAGTAATGACTGGGTGAAGAAGAGTGGGGGGATATTGGGCTTTATTGGCATAGAGCTGACATTGCTCACATCATTTCACAACAAGAATGCAATCATGAAACAAGGTAGGCCAAAAGTAACTGGCTTGGATAATATTTTGAGTAGTGGATATGCTTGAAAGATGGCCCCCACATGCACCACTGTGGTAGTCGTTTAAGACTCTATCAGCCTCGTCAATAGTCAGGAATCGACAAAGAATGGTATCGATGCCTCGCCGGTATAGGATGTCTTTGATGAGGAGGTAGCAGGGGGACTGATGGTGAATACGATGATGATCATCTCATGAAAGGTGGTTACCAAAATTTTGAGTGAAGAGATAGACAAGGAGGTCACCATACCAAGGATCATCTAAAGTGATGTAAAAGAGATGTTCGTTGGGAAAGTCGGTGTTGACGGGGGCACTGGTGGTGTCAGAGGGGAGGGTTGTGACAAGTTCGGCGAGAACGAGGGCCTTCTTACTCTTAGGTGTTGAGAACTTGAGGTCGTACTCCTAAATGATAACGATCCATTGAGAAAATTTGTCGTTAACTTGCCGACGGCTGAGCAGGTACTGCATAGGGTTGGAATCTGTGACGACCTTTGTTGTGCGAAGCAGAATGTAGTGGTGTAGTTTCTGGACTGCGAGGACGACTGCAAGAGAAAGTTTCTCTTCATGTTTATACTTCAAGGGTGGCCTTGAGAGGTTTTTACTAATGCAATAAATGACATGCTCACGATTTTCATCATCTAGCTAGACAATAACGCCGACTACTGATACAGCTGATGCTGATACGTAGAGGATATAGTCACGATTGTAGTCAGGTGCACTGATTAAAGGTGTGTTTGAGAGGGTAGTTTTAAGATCGTCAAATGATTGTTGGGAATGGATGTCCCAGTGAAACGAGATGTCATGACGTAGTAAGTGAAGGAAACCATGTGCATGTACGGTGTAGCCTGGGACAAAGTGTCTAAGAAAGTTAGCTTTGCCCTGTAGGCTCTGAAGTTGGCATAAATTCCAGGGAGGTGGAATTTTGGTGATAGCTTGGAATTTGAGGGGGTCCATGGTAATATCGCTTTAGGAAACAATAAAGCCGAGGAGGTGCCCTATGGTGACACAAAACACGCACTTGAGAGGATTCAAGCGGATGTTGTACTGATGACACTGTTGAAAGATGATTCGTAAATCATCAAGATGCTGGGTGCGTTTCTTGGATCGAGCTGTGAGGTCGTCTAAGTAAGTGAGGATGATATGAGCCAGATCATGAAAGATGTATGTTATAGCCCACTGGAAATTTGTGCCGAAATTCTTTAAGCCAAAAGGCATGACATGATATGTAAAAGTACCCCAAGGGGTAGTGAATGCAGTTTTATACTGATCAGCGGGGTGAATTTGAATTTGATTATAACCAAAGAATCCGTCCATAAAGGATAGAGCCTCGTGGCCTGCGCAGTCGTCGATAATTTGATCGATGAAAGGCATTGGAAAGTTGTCTTTGGGACATACGTGACTGAGATCGTGAAAGTTGGTGCAAACGTGGATAGTGCCCTGTTTTTTGTTAATGGGTACAGGGTTAGAAACCCATGAGGTATAGGCAAAGGGGTAAATGAACCTGACAGTGCGTAATTTGTCAATCTCGGCTTTGATAGCCGCGGCTTTGGATGGGTGTAGCGGTTGTTGTTTTTGGAGAACTGGTGTAATGTCAAGCCAGGTGTCGATGTGATGTTCGAAAATAGAGGGATCAAGGCTAGGCATTTCCATGTATGACCAGGCAAAAATATCACTATATTCCTAGAAGAGGGCTTTATATGCGGTGATTTCCTGAGGAGTGCAAGCAGCTCCAATGGTGATTTCTTCGATGATGTCATTTTTTATGGAAATGTTGATTTTAATGGTTGGTGAAATGTTGGCCATGTTTCCTTCTTCAAAAGAATCTGGGGCAGGAATGGGGTTTTTGAACCAGTCGATAGGCCCTGATGGGATAAAATCCTTGGTTTCGACTGTGTAAATTGGGTGTTGGTGAGAAAGCATGGAGGCTTCTTCTAGAGAGAAGAGTGCATGATGGTGTAGCGCATCCCAGGGGAGGTCTGGGTGGTTTAACTCTTCGAGTATTTCCTCATCGCATTGGAAGTGCTAGGAATACAAGGGGTGATGAGGAGTGATATCGATGATAGTTTGTGTATGGTTGGCCCCTGGTGAAGAAGCAGGGGGAGCAATGTTAGGAGATGGTGAGGGTTCACTTGACATAAACCATATATTGAAGTACGGAGGGGTACCCATGGTGGCTGGGTGTATAATGTACATAGGGTAATGAGCGGGAGAGTTGGGGGGTTTGGAGGGTGAATATTTAGATAAGTCATCTAAGAACCATGGAGGTGTTGGAAGGGCCTCAGGTTAAGGAGAAATGACATGAAAATATGCTAGTGATGAGGTAATGTCAATTATCGTCTCTACGGGCTGTTGAAGCGGGGTCAATTGGTGTTGGCTGTATTAAAGGATCATAGGACACTGGTATGTAAAATGAGCTAATGAATCACAGAGAGAGAAAGGGCGTCTCATACATTCATTGACTGAAGTGGTGACATAACGGATGTTTGTGATATTTGTTGAGGAGGACATAGCAGGACTGGGGTTTCTATGGAAGTTCTGGCATACTGTGGCTAATGTCTGCCGAAAGCGTGGCAGGGCTGGGCAATGGTGGGTATAATGGCCATACTATGAACATATAGCACAAGCTTATTTGGTCCTCAACCCTTTACTACTGGAAGGGGGGGTGGTAGTGGTTTGGCTAGCTGTAGTGTCGAGTGTTGGGGGACTATGATTGAGTGGAATCAAATTTCATAACTCTGGTAGAGACGGGCAGTTGTTGGTTTGGTGTCCCTCTTTCTCACATAGTGTGAAAGGTGGTGGGATGCGTGGAGGAAGTGGAGCTGTGGGATCCTTATTATTTCTCTTGCCCCCGACTGTGGCAGGGGGGTTAGTGAGTGGGGGTGTGGTTGGAGTAATAATGGGAATTGTCATGGGGATTCCTTCATTTTGGGGTGGAAGGGATGGTCGAGGGACCATCTTTGGTGGGTGTAAATACCAAACTAGGATTTCTAACACCATATTAGGTAGTGTGAGCATTGCGGCTACCTGAAAAGCTTCGATACCTGGTGGAGGGTAAAATAAGGGAATTTGAGTGATGGCTTGGGGAACTGTCTCCCAAACTGGGATATGTCCTTGGGGAGAGGTGGAATCGTGGACTAGTGGGGTTGACAAGTGTGCAAGAGGTTCTTGGGGGGGGGGGTTTCTGTGACGAGTGGGATGTCAGATATGATAGAAACCTTTGTAGGAGGAAGGGTATCCTCTGTGTGAGTTCCATTAGATGATATGACGCATACTTGATTGGCAGGATGAAGGAGTGGTGGTGCTCCATGGTATGTTCCTAACAAGGATGGATCTTTAAAAATCCCAGTACCCATCTTGACGAGTGGATATGCGTCGTGGCTTGTGTGGATGAGAGGAAGAATGTTATCGATGTTGGAAGATGGGTTAGGCTCATAATGTGAGACTTGGTCAATAGTAATGATCTTCCCATTGTGAGGGAAATCATTGTCCAAAAGACGAAAGATGCCATTTCCTTCATAGCATACATGTAGCTACGACCGAACAAGATATTATAATCGAGAGAGGCATCGATAACTTCGATATCAATGAGAATAGTCTTGCCCCCAAGTTTGACAGGAAAATTTTGGAAGAGCCCTTCAAAAGACGATGGTTGTCCATCATAAGCGCGTAATGTGATGGTAGAGGGTATGAGTTCCGTGGAACCAAGTTTCTTCCATACCATTTTGGACATAATGCATGTAGATGCACCTTCATCAATGATACACTGATGAAATGTGATGTTCAGTATTTTTACTAGGATTTGAAAAGCGATCAAGGCGGGAAGATGAGGTTCTCTGCTCTCAAGATCAAAGGTAATGAGTCGGGTATCTGTGGGGTCAACTTCCCCCAAGGTGGAAAGTAATGATTTCCACTGAGTAGGACAAGTCTGGAGGACCTCTAATACTAACATGGCAGCAGGGGATTGCACTAATTTGTCAACCAAACTATAGTTATGAGCTGCCCTAGCCTATGGGTTGTGGACATTCTTGTGCAATGGGATGCGAGGGATGCGAAGTGGTGGTTCAGTGGAAGCATAAGGAATCACCAACGGGGGGGCCCGTCGATGTAGGTTTTGTCTCTGGAGGGATGGGAGGAGACTCAACGGGTGCATGATACTGACAGTTACGTGTTTGCAGAAGGATTTATTCCTCACTTGTGAGGAGAATTGTGTGATCTGCTGGATTGTTGGGATTGAGGTATTGTCCCATCAGAGGTGGGGGATGCTGTGTGTCTTGTTGGGTGTTTATCACACCTTGATTTGGAATAGGATTTTTCAGCACAGCGGGAGGGGTTGTTGCACGTATTGTTGTGGTGCCTGCTGAGGGGCAGGCGGTGCGGGGGAATGGGGAAGACTACCAAAGTCTTTCAATCGTTTGAAATCAATGATCTAGGGGAAACGATGAGTGTAATGGCTGAACTCACCACAAAGGGCACAAGGGAAGATGGTTTTAACATTATTTTTATTTCTCCCTTGGTGTTTATTATTATTTCCCCCTTGGGGGTTTTGGTTCCCATGGTTTGGGTTTCCCCTAGTGGATTTGTGCTGTGGGGGTTGATTCCTGCCTTGACCTAGGTTGTTGTTATTCCTATTCCATCCTTTTTTCTTGGCATTGTTCGATGGATGGGTTGGATTAGCCGTATTCAGCTGTTCAAAATTTTTGTATTGTTGAATGGCAGAGGGTTGAACAAAATTCACCCCTGCATGAGGATGTGAGGGAGCCATGGGTTGTGGAGGACTAGGAAATGGGAAGTATGGATTCTGTGGTGGTATCGATCTGTAAGGTACATAGGAAGGTGTAGTGCTTTCGCTAGTACTATAAGCTGAGGTAGAGGGGGTACCATAGTTTGTTGGGATAGGTGGATGTATGGGGGGTGTCGATGGTGGTCCACTGATGGGTGGAGGTATAGCAAAAGGGTATGGTTGTTGATAAGGGGGTGGGGGGTAATAAGAAGTGCCCATGTATACTGATGGGTATTGATGTGTTCCATACATTGGTGGTGTTTGGGGTTGTGGACCGTGGTGAGTGGTGGCACCGATCAGTCCGTCTGCTGAGTGAGACATCCCAGGTTTGTCTTGGCCAAATGGCACAGGTTTTGGAATATTAGGAAGTATAGTGTATAAGTACCCTGAATGTGCATAGATGAGGTCATACTGTTGGGCCTTACTGATGGCTTCTTCTTCAAATTGAGGGAAGGTGGAAGCTACATCCTTACCAAGGAGAGATACGAGTGATCTAAGAAACCAATCGAGACATTGTTGCTTGGTGGTTTCTTCTTTGCACAAACTACGTCACCTATGCCACTCGTGAATGTGGTCAGCGATATGTGTGGTTGAGGCTTGTTTGAAATTAGGAAGTAGTTCTAGACCATTGTCGTGGTGAATGGGTAATTGGAAGAAGGTCAAGAATGCTTTGGCCAATGACTCAAAAGTTGCGTGGGACCCTGATTTTTCTTCGACATAACATTTGGTCGATGGGCCAATGAGTGTGCGTTGAAATAATCGTAGTCTTATGGAATCATCTATAATTATATTGGAGGAGCACCATAGGTGAAAAGTCATGACATGGTTGGCAGGGTCATCGCCTACCTTTCCTTCAAAATTTGGTATGTCTGAAGGTAGTTTGGTGGGCATTGCAAGCCATGTGGGATCATGCAATATAGGATCATTGGTGAGTTTGCTGAGATTTGGGATGTTGAGAGAGGCCAAATATGGCATCTGCAGTGGGGGGGGAAGGATTAGCTCCGACCATGGTGTGTGTGTGTTGTGAACCTGACCCTTGAGGGGGGATAGGTGGGTTGGTGCTTCTTCCTTGAGAGGAAGTAGGTCCCCCACATCTGTGTAATGGAGAGCGAGTGAACGAATGACCTTGGGAAGTGGACCCAAGTAATGTCGACCCAAGCAAAGCTGATCCTAAAACAATAGCACTCACAGGAGTGTGTGAAGGAGGTGTCGATGAGTGGGCAAGACCAGACACTCCCCCTAAGATAGGAGGGAGGTTTAGCAAGTGTTTTGAACGATGGGGGTTCTGTGGTTCCATTATGATGTCCTGACTAGCTGCGTGAATGTGTGCAAAGAGTGGTGAGAGTAATATAGAAACAAGAGCCTTTGCGTTGAATGTTTACACAATATATATATATCCAAATAAAACTGTAATCAGATGTGCATCATACATAAAATGTTTTTGAAAAAGAAGCATATATATGGGTACATGGGTTTTTTCCACATGGGGAATCAAAATAAAGCAAATGCTTGTGTCCTAGAAGACGTAACGTCCTTCCTCTCAAATAGTACTGGACGTTCGAATAGTACTCAACAGTGGGGTCTGAAGTCACTGGAAGAGAAACTAGTGAAGGATGAAATAATTGGTTATAATGAGGGGTAAAGGGGGCATATCCCAAAAGATATGGTGATATTTCCCAATATCCACGCAAAATCCAATCAAGGTGCAATTGCAGCCCACAATTGCCACCTGGGTAGATGTCCTAAAGCTGGTCACTAGGTACCTCGGTCAAAGTGTGGCATTTAGATTTTTGGCCTAAGAAATGGGTCACGAGATGGATCCCATCCAAGAGGTGGGTGGCTCAAGGGGGGATGTACAGAACAACCAGACCTCGGCCTTCAACCCTTCATAGGTATCTCCCTGCCTTATGGTATTAGTAACACTTGACTTGGAGGATTTTCAGTTCCCTATTTTTCAACTTCTATGGTTTTGACAATGTGAGAACCAGATAATGAGGAGTTATTTGGATGCCTATCCCTGAAATCCTACCTAGACTAAAAAATTTCTTTTGGCACCTCCTGTGGAGGAAAACATAGTGAGTTTTTAGAAATATTTTAGATGTAGTTGTTTTGGGAGGTTGGGGGTGAAAACCAACCTCATTGATTAAAATGGGAGTGGATAGTTTCGTCGAGAAAAGGGTGGGGTATTTTCAGAATCCTTTTGGAGGAAACTTAATTTGACCTCCACGTTTCAAGAAGAAGCTATGTGAGTGATAAGTGACTTTTGTGTGTGAGTGAAAGTTTATCAATTTTTAGTGAATTAGATGTCACCTTGTTGCATGTAGACTTCACTTGGTCCATACAAGTGTTTGATTACCTAATTAACTAAGTGCCTTTGGTACAACCTTCCGTAATTCAAAAGTCCCTAGGAAGCTAGCACGTGGACATGTGGGTCCGTTACTATCCCTTTAACTCCCTATTGTGATGTAATCTAAGAAAAACTTTGAAACTATCCTAGATTGATCATGTGGGCATGTATGGGCCCATTACAAAACCTTTAAACTTCCCTAGTGTTTTGATCTAAGAAAGAAAAAAATTCAATTACTATCCTATCTTTGTAGCATGTGGGCATGTATGGGCCTGTTACAATATTAAGATGTGTTTGAAAAGGTAAACTAAGAGGAGTCCCAAGAAGGGTTGTTGTCCTCTCCTAAAGGTTTTTAATGTTCTTAAGGGAGATGGAATCGTTTCACAATCTTTTTTTGATTCTCAAGATTGCTTGGAGGCGCGAGAGAAGAGCATACTAAGCAATTGTTATTCAACTTCTAGTCCCAATGCAAGTTAAATGTGATTAAAAATGATTTCCAACTTAACTCGTGAGTCAAAACAAGCCATCCATGTGGCAAAAAGCAAAGAAGAGAAATTGATTTTATCCTCTTAAGTGCCTATGTGTTTTTGACTAACCCCTTTATATGATGAGGGGACTAAGTGTGGTGTATCTTTAAAACATTCTTGAAACCATTTTTAAGAAGGCAAATGGCCTTCTCCACATATCAACTACTTTATAATGTGAATTTTTTCATAGGTGCACGGGTCTCAGTGGACACAGAGGTGCATAGAGAGAATGCGCATGAACAGAGACAATTCAACAGGAGCACGTGCATAGAAAATAACTGTAAATCAGGCGCATGTGTGCACGATGCGCATCTGTGGGCCTAAAAACCTGCGCGTATATGACACACGGTCAAAAATAAAAAATATGAATGGATTTCTCTCAATTCAACTTGGAATTGGCTGAGTGGCAGGTCATCCTAGGCCGGCTAGTGTACCTAAAAGTTAAACAAACTAAAAGAAGAGCAAGAAAAACCCAAATGGGGTAGGAAATTGATACCTTTCCCCAGTGGAGTCGCCAATCTATTGCGCCTCTTTCGTCACCTTAGTGAGCAAAATAGAGGTGCTTACAAGCTCAGTTGGGTCTGTTGAGCAGGACAACTACAAGGAAAAGAGTTAGGGAAATAAAATAAAAGACTACAATTAAGAATTAAACTAAGAAATGCAATAACAACTAAATTCATGAGCATAGGGACATAGAAACAAAAATAACCATAAGACTCATGTCACCAATTTTGAGGTTGATCTATTAGTGATATAGTGCACCAAGAAGAAATGGGACTATGAGTTCCTTCTTCCTCCAAGGGAGGGCTCTTGGACCCCCACTAGCTAGCTCTTCTTACAACAAAGAAAAATGGAAAATGATGAAAGAACTCTTTACAAATCCACTCAATGGGTGAGATGGATTGTCCAATGCAATGGTGCAAATATGCTCTTGACAAGGATGGAGTCCTCAAGATAATAGAGGCAACATAACATTACTTTGAATTCCTTGAAAAATGAGGTGCATCCATGGCCTTTTTATAGCATTCCTTTGGGTTATTGTTTAACTGCTTTGTAGTGTCAAAAGAGGCCTATTAGGGAATTCCTAGGTCTTTGACCAGCCCACCAGTCAGATCTAGTCCAGATTTGAGGGTCAAAGCGGCTTGGGAGATGAACCATAAGTGGATGGGAGGCCGACCACTCTCATAAATGCACCATGTAGCAGGTGCACGACTTTTTGGGATAACAGTCGCGCATCATGCGGATGTGTGCGATTTCTGCGTTCTTGTTTCGCGCATGTGCACACACACCCAACGTTTGCATAGAGCTCTTCAATTTTTCACTACTTTGTATAGTCTTTGACCTTTTTATGAATGCTTTGGTATTAATTCAGGTCCATGGATGACTTCATCACTTTTTGATGATGTTGAGTTCTTGTAACCATGTGCGGATGAAATTTCAGTGATAACAGTCGTCACATCTCTTCTTAGAGATAAGCTACCACCATTCTTGGGAGTCTTTCACTATGTTTTTTTACAGTTTCTATACATTTATTTCATTAACACAAATTGTGTATTACTATATATATGTGTTTATGGTTGCATCTCTGATACATTTCTGTTATATTATTGAATATCTATGATATCTCTCTGCATTTCTTTATTATATCTTTGATCTCATTTCATGCCAAAAATAATATGGATCAGTGGTATCAGAGCAGGATCATGTTGATTGTTTTTTAGTGCATGTCCTCGATGAGGTTCGAGTATAGCAAGTTGGGTCTCAATCCTGTCTCTCTTGAAGACAATCTCTCTCGCACACCCAAGAAACCCTCAATAGAAAAAGAAAAGAAAAATGACAGAGCAAACAATCCTATCAATCTATTGCTTGAGAAATATATCATGCGACAGAGGGATAAAATGATGGAGAATTTTACCCACATCATTAAACGCCTACCGATAACATCACATGCATCTTCATCAAGTGACCACTTTGGAGGCCTAAATGAAGGTTTTTCAAGATCAAGGTTATCAATTATTGACATATGAATAATTGAACCAATAAAATGAATCTCCTCGATGATACCTTTCCAACGAGCTATCACACACCTAAAATGGAGATCGTATGAAAAAGTTACGACCTCAGAAAGTTGATGTACTAACTTACCCAAACGGGGCCAACATGAATTTTGGCGCTTCATCTCCTAGGGTTAGGTTTTTGGATGTCTAGGGGTTTTGGCATTTCTTTTTATTGTAAAAAGGCCTTCAGATCCTTATTGTAATCATCTTCTTGCGAATGCGAGTAGCAGTCACATCTCTTCTCAGAGATAAGTTGCCATCATTTTAGTGAGTCTTTCACTTTGTATTTTTACAGTCTCTGTACATTTCTTTCATTAATAGAAATCATGTATTACTGTATATCTGTGTTTATGGTTGCATATATGATACATTTCTGTTATATTATTGAATATCTGTGATATCTCTATGCATTTCTTTATTATATATCTGATCTCATTTTGTGCCGAAAATAATCTGGATCAGTGGTATCAGAGCAGGTTGCTCTTGATCATTTTTTCAGTGCATGCCCCCGATGAGGTCCAAGTATAGAAAGTTGGGTCTCAAGATCATCTCTCTTGAACACAATCTCTCTCGCACACCCAAGGAACCCTCAATGGTGGAAGAAATTAAAAACGACAGAGCAGATGATCATATCAATCTATTACTTGAAAAAGATCTCACACGAAAGAGGGACGAAATGATGAAGAATTTTTCCCACATCCTTAAATGCCTGCCGATAGCATTAGGGGCATATTCATCAAGAGACCACTTTAGAGGCACATCGCCTTTCAAGGTACAAGTTCATTTTGATATTCCTGTATTTGAAGGATAGATAGATGCAGAAGCCCTAGAAAAATGGTTAACTCTACTAGAAGGTTATTTCTTTGTTCACAATTTTTTCAACATAGAAAATATCACCTTCACACTCCTTAAATCTCTCCCTTATGTTAAACATTGGTGGGAATCTTGCTAGGAGAAAAGTTCCATAAAGGATTCTGGAATAGATGGGGCCGATCCCACTTGGGATTTTTTTGTGGATGCGGTAAAGGAACAGTATTACCTTGTTGGAAAATATGAGGACCAATACATGAGATGGACCACATTGCAGCAAGAGAGGGGCCAAGAAGTTATGGAGTTCACCAATACCTTCCATACCTTGTGCACCAAGTTGGGTATCAAAGACTCCGAGCGATATTTGGTTCTGAAATAAGGTGGGGCTCTACACAGATATATCTAGACTAAAATGGATTTAATGGACATATCATCACTCGATGATGCTTTTCGATATGCTGCTAAAATTGAACAGAAATTTAATCACCAAAACAAACGAGAATTATAGTCTGCAAATCCGCAACAACCAAAGTATGACAAAGACGACCCTAACAAACACTCTCCTGAAAACTAGTGCAAGACACAATAAAAGAAGGTTAAGGGGAAGACAAAGAAGGACACTAGAAAATGTTGTGATTTACACAAAATCCCTTGGCACAACACCGATGAATGTCACTCAAAAAAATCATTGGTGGCTGAGATCAAAGACAAGGACAGATCATTGACGCAGACCCCACTGCTATTTTCATGACCACAACAATTCAACCAGAAGAACCAATAGATCCTGAAGAGGGGAGCACCTTTTTCATTCACAGATGTGGGTGAAGGGGACCCCACTGCATTTTATCGTTGATAGCGGAAGCCAGGAAAACCTCATCTCAGCATAGGTCATCCAACAGTTGGGATTGTCAAAAACACCACACCGACAATCATACAACATCGAGTGGCTTCAGCATGGACGAGATCTTCGAGTCAGCCAACAGTATCAATTGTCATACATAATCCATCCCTTCAAGGATGAGGTATTATGTGATGTTTCCCCACTGGATGTCTATGATGTTCTCTTGGGTCAACCATATATGTGGAGACACCATGTTGTTTACGAGTCTTGAGCCTGTAGTGTCATTGTTACTTTGGGGGGTCATCTCTAAATAATACCATAGGTAGTTCCAACTATTGTTCCACCTAAAAAGTGTCGCAAGGTAGTATCTCATATTGCAAAATTCAGCTTCTTCATAATCTGTTCAAAAGGGGAATAGAAGGACACTACATTCACTATAGCCTCATGTTGACGGGTGAAATTGACTGTCTATCAATTGGAAGAGTGAGTCTGGTGCAAGGTTTTCTAAATAACCCAAGCTATTTGGTGTAACTCGTTCTGACGGGTTTAATGGCTCCGTTAGCCAATCTAAGAATCCTAAAAGAAATGAATAAAAAAGAGAAATAACTAATTAATTACTAAACACTATATATATATGTACATATGCTCTAATGTAACTATAGTAGTTGTATTTAAGAAGAAGATATACAAGTCTCGTTTATTTACATGATTTACAAGTTGCAAGTTTTAATCGAAACTTATGAAAATCGATGTTAAAAATGATTGCTTCTAGGAAGCAGATAAATAAAGTACATAAAAATATTTATTGTTTTTATTTTATAAATTTAAAAAATCTTGCAAACAATGTTAATGAAACATGAACATGTGGACAGTCAAAGCTGAACCATACATTCTAGTTTCAATGATATGTAAATGACAATAAAAAAATAAAGAAGCTATCATGTTAGTAAATTAGTGAGGTGTATCCAAGCATATGCATGAGTGGTGAACATCCAACTGCCATGTCTGAGAGATAAACCTACAATGAACCTTATGAATGTTCTAAATAAATTCAGAACATGTATTGGCAGCTTAAGTTTTAATGACAGAAAAGGAAACAAAAACATAAACCCGTGATCTCATAATTATACATGATTACAAAAAGATAAATATGGAAGCAATCTATTTATTTTATCATTCAATTTAAAACTCAAAGATAAATCTCATTATTTAAATCGAAGATATAATCACAAAATTTGTATTTTGATGAAGCAAGTGATAGATGCCATTTATAATATAAACCTCCTACACATCACAGATCATTTAATCTAAAGATATCAGACTTGCACATGTAACATGATTAAAAAAAAACATAACTACCAACATTATAAACAAAAGGCTAAATCCAAAATGCATATATGTCATTCTATTAAGTTTTGGGATTACTTGTCCATTATGTAGTCCTTGAAGAATTGTTTTGGATAGTAGACTTTAAAGATTGGAAAAATTAATACATAAAAGATAATAATTAACCATGTATTGATAAAAAAAGAATAAAGCTATTTAAATCAATGCATAATCAATTATTCAAAGAATATAAAGATATTATAATAAAAATAAAACCATTTTACTCACAGGACAAAATCCATTAAGCAACCTGAAATTCCATATTCTTCTTTGAAAATATTTGTCCATTCTCCCAAAGATTCCAGCCATCCATTACTCCATTTGAAAAGAAATAAAAAGTTTACAAAAGAAATAATATACAAAAGAGAAAGGATTAAAATCCTCCTCTCCAATTCTTCGATCCCCATGGCTCTGATCTTTCTCATATATTTATAAAATGAATGAACAGTTTGGGCGTCACTATTAATTTCCGCCACCTAAAATTTGTCTCTAAAAGAGACCCAAATATCTCTCCAATCGTCCATGTTTTTGGGAAAATCTTTACACGGAAGGAAAATGGGTCCATTTTGGTTTTGGGTTTTCAACCCTTTCTTCAAATTCCTCACGGTTTGGCTGCAATTAGTTCTGCAAAATCATCTGTATGATTTTGACGTCTTTCCAAATTTTATCTGTTGTTGCTCATAAAATTATTTGTAGCAATCGAAAATTATTTTTGGATCAATCATCTTGAATGTATTTGCATAATAAAATCAAGCCATAATCATATCTGTATCAAATATTTGATAATAGAAACCTGTGAAACAAAAAGAAACCTAAATTAATAACCTAAAAATTGTGAATAAACCAAAATCTAGAAAAATAAAAATGAATTTAAACTAAATATAACTTATAAACAAACATTATTTATAATTTGTTTTCAAATACGATCTAGAAGCTTCAAGTTAATGAACAAAAAATATTAATTTTAGTTTTTTACAAAATTAAACAAATGATAGATAATTTTTTTTTTTTTTATGATTTGAAATGAGATGCAAAATGAAAAAAAAATTAATTAACATCACCAAATGATTTCATGAAAATGAAAAACCAACCAAGATATTATTTGATAAAGTAAACATTTGATAAAAATTAACATTTTTGTTTAAGTTGAGATTTTTGTGTTTGTTTCAAAATTTTGACATATACTCCTGTAATGAATGTCTGAAGTTTGTCTCAAAGCAAGCCAAGGTATGGAACTATTTGAAAAGTTTGATTTTGTAGCTCATTGTAATTATCAAGATTCGAATGGGGGTGCTTTAAATTTTGTAAAAATTTAGGGGAAGTTGTTGGGGCCCAACAAATGACGACTTACTCGGTGAAGCAGTTATCTCTAATCTGGTAATATTTCATCTTAAGAAGAAAATAATAAGACTTGAAAAATGATTTAAGCTCCTTAAAATAAATTCACTCTAAGACCATATAGTATTAGGATAAGCTCAATGTTATAACCATAAAATCTAATTTTTTTTGCAGAGGATTATAACCTGAAATAATATCTTAATCAAATAGTCACAATGTTTATAAAATAACTTCAATACCGTTGACGAAGCCACTGCTGCCAATAGACATCCATAGCCTCGACATGGATGTCATTTAACACACTCAAATGATTTAATCCCATCCAATAGTTGTAACCACATGATGTATAATTCCATAAAAGTTAATTTTAAAAAATATACTTGCTACCTCTCAACCCGACATTGCTTCATTGCCAGCAGGCCTATTCAGTACCCCGACGAAGTTGTCTTGGTATCATGTGTGTATTTACCCACTCCCATCGAGCCTGTTCAGTAACCCGACAGGTTTACACACACTTCCCACACATAAGTGCTTTCAACTCTCTTATGCCACTTTTAAATAATAATACAATTATAGATTTCTTGATGACAAAGAGAGCAGGGTGATACTAGAGGTTAATTGCAATATAGGTGAATAGTTGACCATGTTATTTATTTTCTTTCAAAACTGAAAGTTTTATCATAGTTTAGAGATTTCAGATTTCCTTTAATAAATCATCTAGAAAATGGGGAAGCACTTAAAAGTGATTCCTTAAGAATGAGGATGGCGTAAAAAGTTTAAATATCATCATAATTTTGAAAGATTTAAACCATATCTCTGGTGTAATACTCTAGAAAAGATAATTTGAGGACAAAATGAGAGTGACAATTGACTTAAAAATCAATTGTCTCATCTATATCTTAATATCAGGACCTCTTTGAACTATTTCAATTTGCTTGAAAAACACAAGTCTTAAAATAAATGTTTCCTTCGATAGAAGTTCTTTGATCATAAATATATTGATTCAAAAAGAAAGATAAGAGGAAAACTCATTCAAAATAATAAAAGAAAACAAAAACACGCAACAAACCAAATCAAATTTTATTAATGAGATTCAAAATCAGAAGTACAGAAAATCAAAACAACAAAAAAAACTTTTCAGGAAACAATTTTGACCAAAGATAAACTTGAGTTTTTGTATCCACTATCATCTCACTGTAAAACAAAGGAATAACTAAATCAGATAAAATATCATCTGCAAGCAAGTTCTTTTCTTAAGATAGTGATGCATGAGATACTACTTTGACCAAGCATTATTATTAAAAATAAAGAGACTAAAAATTGAAAAATCCTTATTAAGATGAGTGCAGTCCTACTTGTGGCACCTTGGGTCAGGGTTGAATTGATAGTTCAAATTTACTTATCTCTTTACTTTCCATTTAAATTTTTCATGATGATACTGCATTTTTTGAAAATAAATATTCTACGAAAAAAAAAGAGAAAAAGATTTAAAGTGGACTTCCTTGACAACATTCATATTATGGATCTCTTTGTGTGCCCACTTATGTTCATAACTACACTAGATTACACAAAGAAATATTGAGAAATAAAACTAAAGGAAACCTACTCTAACTACTAAATAGATAAAAATGCTAAGTAAAATCGCATTTCCAATGTAGCCACAAGAGCATCTTCAACCGTGCAAGGCATAGAAAGTCGAAAATAAAAATAAAAGAATGTAGTATTTGTAGACACAAAATAAATATGTCATGCTTACCTCCTATATATTATTTTAAAAACAAAACAAGAACGACCTTACCATTATTTTGAAACATCTTGATGTATGAATCCTCGAACCATTCTGCAATCTGGTCTTGATATGGGTCATAATGGCATGGAAGAGTGTAAGTAAGTTTGGAAAAATTGTCAATATTATGGGGACTTGACATAACCATCATACAAGTTCGAAGTGCCCCATCCTCCTAACAATTCTCTAAGTGTTCATCAATTTCTTCATACGAAGGATCTAAAAAAGTCATGTGATGCTTACTTCCTAGATATTTAGGTAGAAACAAAGTAAGCACAACTTTATCTTTATTATGAAGATTTTTTAGATACGAATCTTCAATCCATTCTAAGATCCTGTCATAAAAATTAGGATGCAAGCTGTGACTTTGATGAAATGGATATATCAATGGGGAACACATCATAAGAGGATTCATGACATCAGTTAGATTATTGGTTTGAACGCTTCCTTTGATGAGATTGATCGTTTCAAAATGTGAAGCTTAAACATTAAAATTCAAACTAATCAAAGAACAAATATGCAATGTAGAATATTCGATCTCGATAAGGATGAGTGCATTGTCTTTTTCAAAAATAAATCGTGTAAAATCATCTTGCAATATGTCATTTTTCCATTCGAGTGATGAAAGTGAAAGAGCATCAAATCCAACGTTATAAGTGTTATGTTTGGAATTAGTTTCACCAAATTTTGGCATATCGAAAAGATTGGATTGTAGTGGAAAAGAGTAAGATATCGTGGGTAAAGTATCAAATCCACTAGAATCTAAGAAGAGATCGGGATATAAAGAGTAAAATAAATCAGAAATGAGCACATGAAAATAATATCTTGAGCTATGATATTTAACAATAGTATTCTCAAGACATTCGTCTTCATTTTCCTTAAAACCTTCACTATGTTTTGGTCGTAAATTCTTCAACATAATATGATCATCTAAATTTGCCTCCTGTATGATAGAAAATTTAAAACTTTCATGGAAAACATCTTATCTTTCATGTTGATGAGGTACGATTTATAGATGGGGGTTTAAGGTTACTTCTTCCAATTGCATATCTACATCTCTAATTAGTTTCATTGGAATGTTAGAATTCTTAAGATCATTTTCATCACCTAAGTCTTCTTCAATAACTGAATTTAAATACCAATTAGAGCAAGAGTTATGAGAACGAGGACATTCACCTTGACCCAACGTTGAATATTCTTCCACGATGGTCGAGGACTAAAAAAACAATGATTTAGAGGAAAAACCAATTTGATTGTCAGTAAGAACATTTTCAATAGATTCTACCTCCCTTGTTTGTTCAACATTTTCGGATGGATCCCTCTCATCCCGTGAACACAATTCTTCTTGCAACTAAGTGATAGTATTTGTAATTGCTTCATCATTTGTGATCAAATATGACTAGATGCAAGTATCATAGAGGATATTTAATACAAATGACATGTCATCAAGATTAAATTTACAAAGAACATGATGGATTCTTGTCGAAAAGCCTTTTGAAGATGAATCACCATTGAATAGCAAAGTTTGAAATTCTTCACATAATTGATTGTAATCATAGGTTTCAAAATCATATAGAAATTCAACTACAAACTGAAACCAATAAAAAATGTGATATGCTGGGAAAGACTCAAATCAATGTTTAATCTGACCCTTGAAAGTAAAAGAAAAAAATCTGCACAAAACCTTTAAATCAGAAATATCATGCTTGATGCATTTACACCAAAACCTGTTAATATGGTATTTTGCAGATACATTCCCCCCACCATCAAAGGTGAGTTTGGACAAGAGAGAGACTGTCTTGTTGGGAATATTAGGTAAGGAGAAGTGGAAAGCATGTTCCGACATAGTAATTTGGGGAGCCATGGAAAATTAATTAAATTCGAAACAAAGACTCCGATAAGGATATCATGTCAGTCTAGCCCTCCTTCTAGCACCATTTGTTGACAGGTGAAATTGACTGTCTGTTAACTGGAAGAGCGATTCTGGTCTAGGGATGTTTAAATAACCCAAGACGTTTGGTGTAACTCGTTTTGACTATTTGAATGGCTCTGTTAGCCAATCTAAGAATCCTAAAAGAAATGAATAAAATAAATAAATAACCAATTAATTACTAAACACTATATATATATGTACATATGCTCTAATGTAACTATAGTAGTTGTATTTAAGAAGAAGATATACAAGTCTCGTTTATTTACATGATTTACAAGTTCCAAGTTTTAATCGAAACTTACGGAAATCGATGTTAAAAATTATTGCTTCTAGGAAGTAGATAAAGAAAGTACATAAAAATATTTATTGTTTTTCCTTGATAAATTTAAAGAATCTTGCAAAAAAATTTAATGAAACATGAACATGTGGATAGTTAAAGATGAACCATACATTCTAGTTTCAATGATATGTAAATGACAGTAAAAAAACAAAGAAGCTATCATGTCAGTGAATTAGTGAGGTGTATCCAAGCATCTGCATGAGTGGTGAACATCCAACTACCATGTCCAAGAGAGAAATCTACAAGGAACCTTATGAATTTTCTAAATAAATTCAGAACATGTATTGGCAGCTTAATTTTTAATGACAGAGAATGAAACAAAAACATAAACATGTGATCTCATAATTATACATAGTTACAACAAGATAAATCTGGAAGCAATCTATTCATTTTATCATTCAATTTAAAACTCAAAGATAAATCCCATTATTTAAATCGAAGATATAATCATAGCATTTGTATTTTTATGAAGTGATAGATGGTATTTATAATATAAACCTCTTACACATCACAGATCATTTAATCTAAAGATATCAGACCTACACATGTAACAAGATAAAAAAAATAAACATAAATAACAACATTATAAACAAAATGCTAAAGCTAAAATGCATATATGTCATTCTATTAAGTTTTCATATCACTTGTCCATTCTGTAGTCCTGGAAGAATTGTTTTGGATAATAGACTTTAAAGATTGGAAAAATTAATACATAAATGATAATAATTAACCATGTATTGATAGAAAAAGACTAAAGTTATTTAAATCAATGCATAATCAATTATTCAAAGAATATGAAGATATTATAATAAAAAGAAAACCATTTTACTCACAGGACAAAAGTCATTAAGCAACATGAAATTCCATATTCTTCTTTGAAAATATTCGTCCATTCTCCCAAAGATTCCATCCATCCATTACTCCATTTGAAAAGAAATAAAAAATTTACAAAAACAATAATATACAAAAGAGAAAGGATTAAAATTCTCCTCTCCAATTCTTTGATCCCCATGGCTCTGATCTTTCTCATATATTTATAAAATGAATGAACAGTCTGGGCATCACTATTAATTTTCGCTACCTGAAATTTGTCTCTAAAAGAGACCCAAATATCTCTCAAATCGTGCATTGTTTTGGGAATATCACTATGTGGAAGGTAAATGGGTCCATTGTTTTCTGGTTTTTCAACCGTTTCTTCAAATTTCTCACGGTTTGGCTGTAATCAATTCCGCAAAATCATCTGTCTGATCTTGACGCCTTTCCAAATTTTATTTGTTGTTGGTCATAAAATTATTTGTAGCAATCCAAAATTATTTTTGGATCAATCATATTGAACGTATTTGGATAATAAAATCAAGACATGATCATATCCGTAGCAAATATTCGATAATAGAAACCTGTGAAACAAAAAGAAACCTAAATTAATAACCTAAAAATTGTGAATAAAACAAAATCTGGAAAAATTAAAAATGAATTTAAATTAACTATAACTTATAAACAAACATTATTTATAATTTGTTTTCAAATATGATCTAAAAGCTTCAAGTTAATAAAGAAAAAATATCAATTTTAGTTTTTTACAAAATCAATCAAATGATAAATAATTCTTTTATTATTATTATTATTTTGAAATGAGATGCAAAATGAAAAAAAAAATTAATTAATTAACATCACCAAATGATTTCATGAAAATGAGAAACTAACTAATATATTATTTGATAAAGTATTGAACACATTATTCAAAATAGTCAAACTTGCTAATGAACAAAAGATTGAACACATAATTATAATTTAAACGAAAGTAAACATTTAATAAAAATTAAAGTTTTTGTTTAAATTGAAATTTTTCTGTTTGTTTCAAACTTTTGACATATACTCCTGTAATGAATGTCTCATAATATAGTGAATGTCTTAGGTTTGTCTCAAAGAAAGCGAAGGTATGGAACTATTTGAAAAGGTTGATTCTGTAGCTCATTATAATTATCAAGATTTGAATGGAGGCGCTTTAAATTTTGTAAAAATTTAGGGGGAGTTGTTGGAGCCCAACAAATGACAACTTACTGGGTGAAGCAGTTATCTCTGATCTGGTAATATTTCACCTTAAGAAGAAAATAATAAGACTTGAAAAATGATATAAGATCCTTGAAATAAATTCACTCTGAGACCATATAGTATTAGGATAAGCTCAATGTTACAACAAAAAAATAGATTTTTTATTGCAGAGGATTATAACTTGAAATAATGTCTTAATCAAAGAGTCATGATGTTGATAAAATAGCTTCAATACCATTGACAGAGCCACTGCTGGCAGTAGACATCCATATCCTCGAAAGGGATGTCATTTAACCCACTCAAATGCTTTAATCCCATCCAATAGTTGTAACCACATGATGTATACTTCCATAAAAGTTAATTTAAAAACATATACCTGCTACCTCTCAACCCAACATTGCTTCATTTCCAACAGGCCTGTTCAGTACTGTAACGACCCTTGATTATTAAGTATAATTAATTTAATAATATAATCCTAAAAGATTAGCTAAATTGTATTTATGTCTTAAAATAACATTTCTAATAGATTATTATTAAATAGTGGTTCATGAGGGTTAATGATTGATTTAATTATTAATTAATTCATTAATTAATAAAGTATTAAATTAATGGTGGATAATATGATATAATATTAAATTGGGTTACGTATCCCACAAGGGATAACGTATTCAATACATTAGGATAAGTAATAAAGGAGGGATAAGGGTATTAACGATGGGGGGATAAGGTGTAATAAAGCAGTTAGGTAGGAGTTAATGTAGGGAAGGTGGTGAAGGAGGAATAAGGGGGGGGGAAAGGAGTTTAGAGGGGATCATTCTACGAGAGTGGAGAAGGGATTTTGGGAGAGCTCTGAGTATTGGACAGAGGGAGGAATTTTGTGAGTGGCATAGACAAAGTGGAATTTATAGTGCACCAAGGGGTTGCTGGAGGTTTTGTGCTCGGAGGGCTAGGATATCCATTGATATCCTAGGGCTAGGCGCTAACTAGTTGGCAGGGAGGTCGGCTTTTGGGTGGTGTCCTAAAGAAGCAAGCTAAGGAAGCAAGATAAGGAAGCAAGCTAAGGATAGCATCAGAGTTAAGGTATTTAAATTCAAATTTATGGATTGTTTTACTTATATTTATTACTCATTGACAGATTTTACTTGCGTAAGTGTTGAGAAAATTTTGTAAATTTTATTTTTTTTATAAACCTAGTAGAAATTCTGTACATTTGGTAGAATTTGGTAGAATTCATAGCGGTTAATTTAAAACTTGTCTTTACATCTGGTATCATAGCCCTGGTTCAAATCTGGAACCGAGGGCCTAAATAAGGGGTCGTTTTATTTGTACTTTCTTTAGAGAAAAACTCCAACCACGCTTAACCTGCACATAAAACATAGAAACATTAATAAAAAAAAAATAATGCAATACTAATTTACTGAAGTAAAACAAGCTAAGTAGGCGAGTTAAGTACAATCGTTAAAAAAAAAAAGTAGATATAGAAAGCAGACGTGTAAGTTTTCTTTCTTTTCAGATAATAGAGAAAACAGAGGTGATTTTGAGTGCTCCAGATTTCTTCTAGCTTCTTCCATTCATATCTGAATCTTGATGCAGCACAGGCATAAATTGTTCACTTTACTTCACATACCAAAGTCGAATCCTCAACAACAGCCAAAAATTATTTGCAGTAAAACAAAGGTGAACAAGAGTTGATTCTACTTGTACACTTAATGACTTCATATTTAAAAAAAAAAACTGGTAACGTATTTGTTGCTTTACACAGTATTTTGTTTAAGAACTCTATTACATTTAACTCTAGTTAAATTTGACTAAATTAACAAATGACGTTGCAGATGATCTAATCTAATATCTTAAAAAATGCGCTATTTTGATTGAACTTCCAAACGAACATATGCAAAGCAGCTCTGAGTTTGTTAACGACCTTTGGATTAACTAGATTAAACTAAAATATCCAGAAAACTTACGTTACTGGGGCACATTATTCATAGATTGTACTTATTCTTAGTAATCCGATTTTATTTCAAAGGGAGACAACAAGAAGCTTATTCGCTCACTGTAGCTCAGGGTGGTATGGCCACGGGCCCAGGACCAAGAAGGACGGCTCACCTTACTTAGTAAGCTTAGGAGGGAAACACTAGCCATCGGGGCCTGCCTGCAGATCCACCGTGAGGCTGGGTCGAGTAGACGTGTGTAAGGCCATACACAACCGATCTAGTTTCAGTCTACATCTCACCCAATAACCACCTACTAGGCTTCTCATGCTGAATTCATACTTGACCAAATTCGACCCCCCAAATTTGGCCCCCCCAAAAAAAAGGGGTTTCGAAACCCTGTAGTTGCACTTCAGAAAAATACACAATGCAGAGCTCCCAAGGTTATTCAGTGCTCTTGTTCAATGTAGGTTTTATGTCATCCATATGATAACCTTCATCACTTGTTTAGGTATAGTTGTGTGGCGTCTAGGCAACGCTAAATAGATATGTCAATAATGACTCTGTTTCCTTCCCTTTTGGATGAAACAAGCTTAATAATAGGTACGTTGTCTTCATGGTTAATGCATCCAAGTTCTGGTTGATGATTCAACTGAGATTTCATAAGAGGTGAGTCCTACTACTGGATTTTCGTGCATACGAATTTAACCCAATTTATTTCCGTCATGCTATATTATCACTTCCAATTGCCTAGATAAAGGAATCGCTACTGAGATATCGTTGTCATGCACGATCCAGAGCTAAAATATTTCGCAATAAGAAAGAAATTTCATTCCAGAAGGGTGCAAACATGTAGAACACTTACCTGATCACAGTCTTTAACGTACGGCACCCATGTCTAGACCCTGAAACACCCAATTTTCAGCTCATGGTATCATGCCCAACCACTTAACTTTCATCTCCTACTCTTCTCGGACGCAGCTTAAACATGAGAAATTTACAAAAAGAAAAAAAATTATGGTTACAAGTGTGAATAGAAGAAAAAAAAAGAAAGAAAGAGAACAACAAGCAAGCAAGCAACACATCGCCATATCTCCCATCCTGAGAATATCGAGTAGCTGAAGAACTGTATCAGATTGGGATGACAGCATCGATTAGATGATTACTTTCTATACAACACAAAGAACTTTCCTGGGGCGCCTGGCACCGCCTTCTCCTAAACCCATACCTCCTAACAATGGCCTAAAATCTAGGACCCAGGTGAGGGAATCCACGATAGCCATTAGCCCAAAGATAAAAACCAGGTAAATGCCCAAATGCCAAATGCCCTAGTTGAATGCGTAGTTCAGAAAAAGCCCAACGATCGGATAACAAGACACCGCCATGCACAAGCCATGACACCAGCGCATACGAGGCCACGAAGAGGAGCCTCGAAAGGGATGAGCACCTGGGAGCGGGCACATGGGCCTCATGTGAGGACCCACGATGCCATTCCATGTACATATATTTTTTTTTTTTTAAATAAAAAAGGGGGGGGAGATCCTGCTATCATATATTATCAAAAATCTGTAACAGAGTTTACATGGTCAACAGTCTAAAACGTCCAAAATGCTGCCGGAGACCGGAAACCAGCATAGAGACAAGG
>JZKD02S1809577.1:355668-422680 GCA_000966675.3 Picea glauca | reverse complement strand
GGATCATTCTACGAGAGTGGAGAAGGGATTTTGGGAGAGCTTTGAGTATTGGATAGAGGGAGGAATTTTGTGAGTGGCATAGACAAAGTGGAATTTACAGTGCACCGGGGGGTTGCTGGAGGTTTTGGGCTTAGAGGGCTAGGATATCTGTTGATATCCTAGGGCTAGGCGCTAACTAGTCGGCAGGGAGGTCAGCTTTTGGGTGGTGTCCTAAAGAAGCAAGCTAAGGAAGAAAGCTAAGGATAGCATCAGAGTTAAGGTATTTAAATTCAAATTTATGGATTGTTTTACTTAGATTTATTACTCATTGACAGATTTTACTTGCGTAAGTGTTGAGAAAATTTTGTAAACTTTATTTTTTTTATAAACCTAGTAGAAATTCTATACATTTGGTAGAATTTGGTAGAATCACTAGCGGTTAATTTAAAACTGGTCTTTACAAGTACCTCGATGAAGTTGTCTTGGTATCATGTGTGTATTTACCCGCTGCCAGCGAGCCTGTTCAGTACCCCGATGGGTTTACACACACTTCCCACACATAAGTTCTTTCAACTCTCTTATACCACTTTTAAATAGTAATACAATTATAGATTTCTTGATGACAAAGAGAGCAGGGTGATGCTAGAGGTTAATTGCAATATAGGTGAATAGTTGACCATGTTATTTATTTTCTTTCAAAACTGAAAGTTTTATCATGGTTTAGAGATTTTAGATTTCCTTTAGGAAATCATCTAGAGAATGGGGAAGCACTTAAAAGTGATTCCTTAAGAATAAGGATGGCATAAAAAGTTTAAATATCATCGTAATTCTCAAAGATTTAAACCATATCTCTGGTGTAATACTCTAGCAAAGATAATTTGAGGACAAAACAAGAGTGACAATTGACTTAAAAATCAATTGTCTAAGCTATATCTTAATATTAGGACCTCTTTGAACTATTTCAATTTGCTTGAAAAACACAAGTCTTAAAATAAATGCTTCCTTCGACAATAGTTATTTGATTAGAAATATATTGATTCAAAAAGAAAGATAAGAGGAAAACTCATTCACAATAATAAAAGAAAACAAAAACACACAACAAACCAAATCAAATTTTATTAATGGGATTCAAAATCAGAAGTACACAAAATCAAAACAACAAAAGAAAACTTTTCAAGAAACAATTTTGGCCAAAGATAAACTTGAGTTTTTGTATCCACTATCATCTCACTGTAAAACAAAGGAAGAACTAAATCATATAAAATATCATGTGCAAGCAAGTTCTTTTCTTAAGATAGTGATGCATGGGATGCTACTTTGACCAAGCATTATTATTAAAAATAAAGACACTAAAAATAGAAAAATTCTTATTAAGATGAGTGCAGTCCTACTTGTGGCACCTTGGGTTAGGGTTGAATTGATAGTTCAAATTTACTTATCTCTTTACTTTCCATTTAAAATTTTCATGATGATATTGGGTTTTTTGAAAATAAATATTCAACGAAAAGAAGAGAGAAAAAGATTTAAAGTGGACTAAGGACTTCCCTGACAACATTCATATTATGGTTCACTTGGTGTCCCCGCTTATGTTCATAACTGCATTATTACACAAAGAAATATTGAGAAATAAAACTAAAGGAAACCTACTCCTAAACCTACTCTAACTACTAAATAGATAAAAATGTTAAGTAAAATCGTATTTCCAATGTAACCACAACAACATCTTCAATCCTGCAAGGCATAGAAAGTCAAAAATCAAAATAAAAGATTGTAGTATTTGCAGATACAAAATAAATATGTCATGCTTACCTCCTATATATTCTTTTAAAATAAAAACAAGCATGACCTTACTATTATTTTGAAAATTCTTGATGTATGAATCCTCCAACCATTCTGCAATCTGGTCGTGATATGGGTCATAATGGCATGGAAGAGTGTAAGTAAGTTTGGAAAAATTGTCAATATTATGGAGACTTGACATAACCATCAACCAAGGTCGAAGTGCCCCATCCTCCTGACAATTCTCTAAGTGTTCATCAATTTCTTCATACAAAGGATCTAAAAAAGTCATGTGATGCTTACTTTCTAGATATTTAAGTAGAAACAAAGTAAGCACAACTTTATCTTTATTATGAAGATTTTTTAGATACAAATCTTCAAGCCATTCTAAGATCTTGTCATAAAAATTAGAATGCAAATTGTGACTTTGATGAAATAGATATATCAATGGGGAACACATCATAAGAGGATTCATGACATCAATTATATTATTGGTTTGAATGCTTCCTTTGATGAGATTGATTGTTTCAAAATGTGAAGTATAAACTTTAAAATTCAAACTAATCAAAGAACGAATATACAATGTAGAATATTCGATATCCATACGGATGAGTGCATTGTCTTTTTCAAAAATAAATCGTGTAAAATCATCTTGCAACATGTCATTTTTCCATTTGAGTGATGAAAGTAAAAGAGCATCAAATCCAACTTGATAAGTGTTATGTTTGGAATTAGTTTCACCAAATTTTGGCATATCAAAAATATTGGATTGTAGTGGCAAAGAGTAATATATTGTGGGTTAAGTATAAAATCCATCAAAATTTAAGAAGAGATTGGGATATAAAGACTAAAATGAATAAGAAATGAGCACATGAAAATAATATCTTGAGCTATGATATTTAACAATAGTATTCTCAAGACATTCCTCTTCATTTTCCTTAAAACTTTCACTTTGTTTTGGTGATAAATTCTTCAACATAATATGATCATATAAATTTGCCTCATGTATGATAGACAATTCAAAACTTTCATGGAAAACATATGATCTTTCATGTTGATAAGGTACGATTTGTATATGGGGGTTTGGGGGTTTACGATTACTTCTTCCAATTGCATATCTACATCTCTAATCAGTTTCATTGGAATGTAAATACTCTACATCTCTAATCACCTAAGTCTTCTTCAATAATCGAATTTAAATACTGATTAGAGAAAGAGTTATAAGAACGAGGACATTCACCTTGAACCAACATCGAATCTTCTTCCACGATGGTCGAGGACTGAAAATACAATGATTTAGAGGAAAAACCAATTTGATTGTCAGTAAGAACATTTTCAATAGATTCTACCTCCCTTGCTTGTTCAACATTTTTGGATGGATCCCTCTCATCCCATGAACACAATTCTTCTTGCAACTGAGTGATCGTATTTGTAATTGCTTCATCATTTGTGATTGAATATGACTGGATGAAAGCATCATAGAGGAGATTTAATACAAATGACATGTCATCAAGATTAAATTTACAAAGAACATAATGGATTCTTGTCGAAAATCCTTTTGAAGATGAATCGCCATTGATTAGAAAAGTTTGAAATTCTTCACATAATGGATTGTAATCATAGGTTTCAAAATCATCTAAAAATTCATCTACAAACTGAAACTAATCAAAAATGTGATATGCTGGAAAAGACTCAAACCAATGCTTAATATGACCCCTGAAAGTAAAAGAAAACAATATGCACAAAGCCTTTAAATCATAAATATCATGCTTGATGCATTTATACCAAAACCTGTTAATATGTTCCTTTGCAGATACATTTCCCCCACCATCAAAGGTGAGTTTGGACAAGAGAGAGATTGTCTTGTTGGGAATATCAGGTAATGAGAAGCGGAAAGCATGTTCCAACACAGTGGTTTGGGGAGCCATGGAAAATTAATTAAATTCGAAACAAAGACTCTTATAAGGCTAGCATGTCAGTCTGGCCCTCCTTCTAGCGCCATGTATTGATGGGTGAAATTGATCATCCATCAACTGGAAGAGCGAGTTCAGTCTGGGGTTTTCTAAATAACCCAAGCCGTTTCATGTAACTCATTCTGGCGGGTTTAATGGCTCTGTTAGCCAATCTAAGAATCCTAAAAGAAATGAATAAAAGAGAGAAATAACTAATTAATTACTAAACACTATATATATATATATGTACATATGCTCTAATGTAACTATAGTAGTTGTATTTAAGCAGAAGATATACAAGTCTTGTATATTTACATGATTTACAAGTTGCAAGTTTTAATTGAAACTTACGAAAATCAATATTAAAAATGATTGCTTCTAGGAAGCAGATAAAGAAAGTACACAAAAATATTTATTGTTTTTCTTTTATAAATTTAAAGAACCTTGAAAAAAAAGTTAATGAAACATAAACATGTGGATAGTCAAAGCTGAACCATACATTCTAGTTTCAATGATATGTAAATGACAAGAAAAGAACAAAGAAGTTATCATGTCAGTGAATTAGTGAGGTGTATACAAGCATCTACATGAGTGGTGAACATCCGATTGCCATGTCCAGGAGAGAAATCTGCAATGAACCTTATGAATGTTCTAAATAAATTCAAAACATGTATTGGTGGCTTAAGTTTTAATAAGATAAAAGGAAACAAAAACATAAACATTTTATCTCGTAATTATACATGATTACAAGAAGATAAATCTGGAAGAAATCTATTCATTTTATCATTCAATTTAAAACTCAAAGATAAATCCCATTATTTAAATCAAAGATATAATCACAACATTTGTATTTTGATGAAGCAAGTGATAGATGGTATTTATAATATAAACCTCCTACACATCATAGATCATTTAATCTAAAGATATCAGACCTGCACATGTAATAGGATTTACAAGAAAAACATAAATAACAACATTATAAATAAAAGACTAAAGCCAAAATTCATATATGTAATTCTATTAAGTTTTGGGATCACTTGTCCATTCTGTAGTCGTGTAAGAATTGTTTTGGATAATAAACTTTAAATATTGGAAAAATTAATACATAAATGATAATAATTAACCATGTATTGATAAAAAAAGACTAAAGCTATTTAAATCAATTCATAATCAATTATTCAAAGAATATGAAGATATTATAATGAAAATAAAACCATTTTACTCACGGGACAAAAGCCATTAAGCAACCTGGAATTCCATATTCTTCTTTGAAAATATTCGTCCATTCTCCCAAAGATTCCAGCCATCCATTACTCCATTTGAAAAGAAATAAAAAGTTTACAAAAGCAACAATATACAAAAGATAAAGGATTAAAATCCTCCTTTGCAATTCTTCAATCCCCATGGCTCTCATCTTTCTCATATATTTATAAAATGAATGAATAGTTTGGGCGTCACTATTAATTTTCGCCACCTGAAATTTGTCTCTAAAAGAGACCCAAATATCTCTGAAATCGTGCATGTTTTTGGAAAAATATCTTTTATAAAGGTAAATGGGTCCATTTTGGTTCTGGGTTTTCAATATTTTCTTCAAATTCCTTACGGTTTGGCTGCAATCAGTTCTACAAAATCGCATGTCTAATCTTGACACCTTTCCAAATTTTATCTGTTGTTGCTCATAAAATTATTTGTAGCAATCCAAAATTATTTTTGGATCAATCATGTTGAACGTATTTGGATGATAAAATCAATCCATGATCAAATCGGTATCAAATATTTGATAATAGAAACCTGTGAAACAAAATGAAATCTAAATTAATAACCTAAAAATTGTGAATAAACAAAATCTAGAAAAACAAAAAATGATTTTAGACTAACTATAACTTATTCTCAAACATTATTTATAATTTGTTTTCAAATATGATCTAGAATCTTCAAGTTAATGAAGAAAAAATATTAATTTTAGTTTTTAACAAAATCAAACAAATGATAGATAATTCTTTTATTGTTATTATTTTGAAATGAGATGCAAAATGAAAAAAAACAAATTAATTAACATCACCAAATGATTTCATGAAAATGAGAAACCAAACAAGATATTATTTGATAAAGTATTAAACACATTATTCAAAATAATCAAACTTGCTAATGAGCAAAAGAATGAACACATAGTTATAATTTAAACGAAAGTAAACATTTGATAAAAATTAATGTTTTTGTTTAAATTGATATTTTTGTGTTTGTTTCAAACTTTTGACATATACTCTTGTAATGAATGTCTCATAATATAGTGAATTTCTTAAGTTTGTTTCAAATCAAGCCAAGGTATGGAACTATTTGAAAACATTGATTCTATAGCTCATTATAATTATCAAGATTCGAATGGGGGCCCTTTAAATTTTGTAAACAATTAGAGGGAGTTATTGGGGCCCAACACCTCGCCCCCTACACCTTCTGTCCAACAGAGGTAGGTATACAATGTTGCATCAAATAAAAAAGATTCCCTCTACACACCTTCCTCTCATGTATCTTGACCTATTGAACAACCTCAACTTCAACAGGTTCATGACAAACTTTCACAAACTAAGAAGTGTTACATCTCCAACAATACAAGTAGTGCACCAAGATGCAAATCCAACAAATGTTTTTCTCTTTCCTTTGGGAACTCAATGCAATGGATAAAATTTATTCCTAAGGAGTAAGGATTGATCCAAGTAGATATCAGTGGCCACCCACCTTTTTTCGACTGACTCAAAACAATTTTTTGACAATTTTGGCAAATTACTATTTTTAGCAGGTTTTAACTTCTGGGGCCATTTTGAGGGCGTAAATGAATGTTTTTCAATATATAGGTTTTCAATGATATTTGAAAGTATGATTTATCCCCTACAATTAATATCCTCTACGATACCTTTCCAACAAGCTATCACAATACTAAAACAGAGATTGTATGCAAAAGTTATGACCCTGAGAATTTGATGTACTAACTTACCCAAATGGGGCGCACATGAATTTTAGTGCTTCATCTCATAGGGTTAGGTTTTTGGATGTCTAGGGTTTTTCGCATTCTTTTTTATTGTAGAAAGGACTCTAAAGCCTCATTGTAATCATCTTATTGCGAATGCAAGTATCCGTCACATCTCTTCTCAAAGATAAGTTGACACCATTCTAGCGAGTCTTTCACTTTGTATTTTTACAGTCTCTGTACATTTCTTTCATTAATAAAAATCATGTATTTCTATATATCCGTGTTTATGGTTGCATATCTGATACATTTCTGTTATATTATTGAATATCTTTGATATCTCTATGCATTTCTTTATTATATCTCTGATCTCATTTCTTTTTAAAAATAATCTGGATCAGTGGTATCAGAGCAGGTTGCTCTTGATTTTTTTTCAGTGCATGTCCCCATCGAGGTCTGAGTATAGAAATTTGGGTCTCAAGATTTTCTCTCTTGAAGAAAATCTCTCTCGCAAACCCAAGAAACCCTCAATGGCAGAATAAAAGAAAAAAAATAGAGCAAACGATCCTATCAATTTGTTCCTTGAGCAAGCTCTCACATGACAGAGGGATGAAATGATGGAGAATTTTTCCCACATCCTTAAATGCCTGTCGATAGCATTGAGAGAATATTCATCAAGCGACCACTTTGGAGGCACCTCTCCTTTCAAGATACAATTTAATTTTGATATTCCTGTATTTGAAGGACAAATAGATGTAGAAGCTCTACAAAAATGGTTAACTCTGCTAGAAGGTTATTTCTCTGTTCACAATTTTTTCGACAAAGACAAGATCATCTTCGTACTCCTTAAAGTTCTCCCTCATGTCAAACATTGGTGGGAAACTTACTGGGAGAAAAGTTCCATGGAGGAGTTTAGAATATATGGGGCCAATCCCACTTCGGATTTTTTTGTGGATGCGGCAAAGGAACAGTATTACCCTATTGGAAAATATGAGGACCAGTACATGAGATGGACCACACTGAAGCAAGAGAGGGGCCAAGAAGTTCCGAAGTTCACCAATACCTTCCATACCTTACGCACCAAGCTAGGTATCAAAGACTCTGAGCAACATTTGGTTTTGAAATAGCATATGGCTCTATGCAGATACATCTAGACCGAAATGGATTTTCTGGACATCTCATCACTCGGTGTTGCTTATCGATATGTTGTTAAAATTGAGTAGAAATTTAAGCACCAGAACAAACGGGAATTTGGGTCTACAAATCCGCAACAACTAAAGTATGTTAAAGAGGTCCCTAACAAACAGTCACCCGAAAACCAGTCCAAGACATAGGAAACTAAGGGTCATGGGAAGACAACGAAGGATACCAGAAAATGGTGTGATTTCTACAAAATCTCTTGGCACAACACCGTTGAATGTCTCTCAAAACAATCATTGGTGAATGACATCAAAGACAAGGAGACGAACCCTGATTCTAAATCTGATTCTAAAAAAAATGGTAAAGGAAATATCATTGATGCATACCCCACTGCTATTGTCACGACCGCAACAATTCAACCAGAAGAAAGAACAGATCTTGAAGAGGGGGAGCACCTTTTTCATTTATAGATGTGGGAGAAGGGTACCCCGCTACATTTTATTGTTGATAACAGAATCTAGAAAAACCTCATCTCAACAGAGGTTGTCAAATAGTTGGGATTGTTGACAACACCACAACTGTAGCCATACAAGATCGGTTGGCTTCGACAAGGACTAGATCTCCATGTTAGCCAATAGTGTTAATTCTCATATGGCATCCAAACCTTCAAGGATGATGTATTATGTGATGTTTCCCCAATGGATGTCTGTGATGTTCTCTTAGGCCAACCATATATGTGGAGATGCCATGTTGTTTATGAGTCTCGACCTCGTAGTGTCATTGTTACTTTGGGGGATCATCTCTATAGAATACCAGAGGTAGTTCCAACTATTGTTCCACCTAAAAAGTGTCACAAGGTAGTATCTCATACTGCAAAATTCAGCTTCTTCACAATCTGTTCAAAAGGGGAACAGGAGGAAATTACAACC
Organism: Picea glauca; assembly: GCA_000966675.3. Classification (NCBI taxonomy): domain Eukaryota; kingdom Viridiplantae; phylum Streptophyta; class Pinopsida; order Pinales; family Pinaceae; genus Picea; species Picea glauca. The sequence continues at coordinate 413,936 of JZKD02S1809577.1, read as the reverse complement.
ACTATAGCCTCGCCCCCTACACTTTCTATCCAGCAAAATTAGATCGATAAGGTTGCAAAAAAGAACAAATATTCCTTCTGCAAACCTTCCTCTCATGTATATTGACCTTTTGAACAACCTCAACTTCAACAAGTTCATGACAGACTTCCACAAACTAAGCAATGCGATGTCTCCAGCAATACAAACAACTCACCAAGATTCAAATCCAACAAATGATTTTCCCTCTCCCCCGAGAACTCAATGCAATGGATACCATTACTTCCTAATGAGGAAGGATTGATCCAGGTGGATATCGGTGGCCACCCACATTTTTCGATTAGCTCAAAACAATTTTTTGACAATTTTGGCAATTTACTATTTTTAGTAGGTTTCAACATCTGGGGCCATTTTGAGGGCCTAAATGAAGTTTTTTTGAGATAGAGGTTCTCAACAATAGATAAATACATTATTTATCCCCCAAAATGAATCTCCTCGATGATACCTTTCCAACGAGTTATCACACGACTAAAACAAAGATCGTATGCAAAAGTTACGACCCCAGGAAGTTTATGTACTAACTTATCCAAATGGGGCCCACATGAATTTTGGCGCTTCATCTCCTAGGGTTATCTTTCTGTATGTATAGGGTTTTTGGAATGCCTGTTTATTGTAAAAAGACCTTTAGATCCTAATTGTAATCATCTTTTTACAAATGCGAGTAGCTGTCACATCTCTTCTCAGAGATAAGCTGCCACCATTCTAGCGAGTCTTTGACTTTGTATTTTTATAGTATCTGTACATTTGTTTCATTAATACAAATCATGTATTACTATATATCTGTGTTTATGGTTGCATCTCTGTGAATTTATTTATTATATCTCCGATCTCATTTTGTGCCGAAAATAATCTAGATCAATGGTATAAGAGCAGGCTCCTCTTGATCATTTTTTCAGTGGATGTCCCCGACGAGGTCTGAGTATAGAAAGTTGGGTCTCGATATTTCCTCTCTTGAAGACAATATCTCTCGCACACCCAAGAAACCCTCAATGGCGGAAGAAAATAAAAACAATGGAGCAGACGATCCTATGAATCTATTGCTTGAGAAAGCTCTCATGCGACAGAGGGACGAAATGTGGAGAATTTTACCCACATCCTTAAATGCCTACCGATAGCATCATACGCATATTCATCAAGTGACTACTTTGGAGGCACCTTTCCTTTCAAGTTACAATCTAATTTTGATATTCCCGTATTTGAAGGACAGATAGATGCAAAATTCCTACAAAAATGGTTAACTCCGCTAGACTGTTATTTCTCTGTTCATAATTTTTTCGACAAAGAAAAGATCACCTTAGCACTCCTTGAAGCTCTCTCTCATGTCAAACATTGGTGGGAAACTTATTGGGAGAAAATTTCCATAGAGGAGTCTGGAGTATATGGGGTTGATCCCACCTAGGATTGTTTTTTTGGATGCGGTAAAGGAATAGTATTACAGTGTTGGAAACTATGAGGACTAGTACATGAGATGGACCACACTATCGTGAGAGAGAGGTCAGGCAGTTCTAGAGTTCACCAATACCTTCCATACCTTGCGCACCAAGCTAGGTATCAAAGACTCTGAGCAAAATTTGGTTTTGAAATACTGTGGGGCTCTACACAAATACATCCAGACTAAAATGGATTTTTTGGACATCTCATCACTCAGTGATGCTTATCGATATACTGTTAAAATTTAGCAGAAATTTAATCACTAGAACAAATGGGAATTCAGGTCTACAAATACGTAACAGACAAAGTATGACAAAGACAACCCTAACAAACAGTCTCCCAAAAACCAGTCCAAAACATAGGAAAATAAGGGTCAAGGGAAGACAAAAAAGGACACTGAAAAATGGTGTGATTTCCACAAAATCCCCTGGAAAAACACCAATGAATGTCGCTCAAAACAATCATTGGTGTCCAAGATCAAAGACAAGGAGCCGAACCCTGATTCAGAATATGATTCTGAAAATACTGGTAAAGGTCAGATCATTGATGCATACCCCACTGTTATTTTCATGATCACAACAATTCAACCACAAGAACCAACATATCCTAAAGAGGGGGAGCACCTTTTTCATTCATATATGTGGGTGAAGGGGACCCCACTGCATTTTGTTGTTGATAGTGGAAGCCAAAAAAACCTCATCTCAGCAGAGGTCATCAAATAATTGGGATTGTCGACAACACCACACCTACAATCATATAACATTGGGTGGCTTCGGCAAGGATGAGATCTTCATGTTAGCCAACAGTATCGATTGTCATAAAACATTCAACCCTTCAAGGATAAGGTATTATGTGATGTTTCCCCACTACATGTCTGTGATGTTCTCTTGGACCAACCATATATGTGGAGACACCATGTTCCTTTTTAGTCTCGAACTTATAGTACCATTGTTACCTTAGGGGGTCATATCTACAGAATACCTGATGTAGTTCCAACTATTGTTCCACCTAAAAAGTGTCGCAAGGTAATATCTCATACTGCAAAATTCATCTTCTTCACAATTTGTTCAAAACAGGAACATAAGGACACTACAACCACTACAACCTTGGCCCCTACACCTTCTATCGAACAGAAGCAAGTCGACATGGTTGCAAAAAAGCTCAAAGATTCCTTTTGCACACCCTCCTCTCATGTAGCTCAACCTATTGAACAACCTCATATTCAACATGTTCATGACAAACTTCCACAAGCTAAGCAATGCGACATCTCCAGCAATACAAGAACCTCACCAAGATGTAGATCTAACAAATCCTTTTCCCTCTCCCCTGAGAACTCAACACAATGAATACCATTGCTTTCTAAGGATGGAGGATTGATCCAGGTGGATATCGGTGGCCACCCACCTTTTTTGACCGGCTTAAAATAGTTTTCTGACAATTTTGACAATTTACTATTTTTAGGAGGTTTTAACTTCTGGGGCCATTTTGAGGGCCTAAATGAAGGTTTTCAAGATATAGGTTCTCAGAGTTAGATAAAGGAATAATTGAGTCAAGAAAATTAATTTCCTTGACGATACCTTTCCAACAAGCTATCACATGCCTAAAACAGAGATCGTATGCAAAAGTTACGACCACAAGAAGTTGAAGTACTAACTTACCCAAATGGGGCCCACATGACTTTTGGCGCTTCATCTCCTAGGGTTAGGTTTTCGGATGTATAGGGTTTTTGAAATTTCTGTTTATTTTAAAAAGGCCTTCATATCCTCATTGTAATCATCTTCTTGCAAATGTGAGTAGCCGTCACATATCTTCTCAGAGATAAGCTGCCACCATTCTAGCGAGTCTTTCACTCTGTATTTTTACAGTCTCTATACATTTCTTTCATTCATAGAAATCATGTATTAATGTATATATGTGTTTATAGTTTCATCTATGATACATTTATGTTATACTATTGAACATCTGTGATATCTCTATGCATTTATTTATTATATCTCCGATCTCATTTCGTGCTGAAAATAATCCGGATCAGTGGTATCAGAGCAGGCTACTCTTGATCATTTTTTCAGTGCATGTCCCCGACGAGGTCCAAGTATAGCAAGTTGGGTCTCAAGCTTGTCTCTCTTGAACACAATCACTCTTTGACACCTAAGAAACCCTCAATGGTGGAAGAAAATAAAAATGACGAAGTAAATGATCCTATCAATATGTTGCTTGAGAAAGCTCTCATGTGACAGAGGGACGAAATGATGGAGAATTTTTCCCACATCCTTAAATGACTGTCGATAGCATCAGGGGCATATTCATCAAGAGACCACTTTGGAGGTACCTCGCCTTTTTTGGTACAAGTTAATTTTGATATTCTTGTATTTGAAGGACAAATAGATGAAGAAGATCTAGAAAAATGGTTAACTCTGCTAGAAGGTTATTTCTATGTTCACAATTTTTTCGACAAAGAAAAGATCACCTTCTTACTCCTTAACGATCTCCCTCATGTCAAACATTGGTGGGAAACTTACTAGGAGAAAGTTTCCATAGAGGACCCACCTGGGATTTTTTTTCGATGCAGTAAATGAATAGTATTACCTTGTTGGCAACTATGAGGACCAGTACATGAGATGGACCACATTGTTGCAAGAGAGGGGCCAAGAAATTCTTTAGTTCACCAATACCTTCCATACATTGTGCACCAATCTGGGTATCAAAGAATCTGAGCAACATTTGGTTCAAAAAAACGTTGGGGATCTACACAGATACATCCAGACTAAAATGGATTTTATGGACATATCATCACTCAGTGCTGCTTATCAATATGTTGCTAAAATTGAGCAAAAATTTAAGCACCAGAACAAATGAGGATTCGTGTCTGCAAATTTGCAACAACCAAAGTATGACAAAGATGACCCTCACAAACACTCTCCTGAAAACCAGTTCAGGATATAGGAAATTGTGTATTCCTGTATATCTGTGTTTATGGTTTCATTTCTGATACATTTCTTTTATATTATTGAATAGCTATGATATCTCTAGGAATTTATTTATTATATCTCCAATCTCATTTCGTGCCAAAAATAATCTGGATCAGTGACATGGAAACTTGACTCCATTTTGTATTTTTTGGCACAAATCTCGATGTACATGTTCATAGTGGAGAAGCCTGCGTATATGCATGCTGTAAATATAGGGCAAGTATATGTGGAAAAATGCGTATTTTTTTCTCTAGATTCATCAGTAAGGGATGATAATTCTACATAGGGAAATGAAAAAAGGCCCTCTGTGCAAGATTGAAATGGTGGGGAAAATATTGCTATAACAGATGTCCCCTAATGTGTGAGATTAGAGGAGTATATGTGATGGATGAAATACATTATAAATAACCTAGGATTGGAGTGGTAGAGTACCAGCTGGACGAACTCAATTGTTCATTACATTCTGTATTGACTTTACATACATGGTTGCCAAGAATACAATGCAGATCCATGTGGAAAATATACCAAATAAGTGTTCATGGCAATGAATAGGAAAATACAAATGTGGTTACATGCCAAAGGATGTCATAGTCACGAACAAGGCCCAGTGAAACTAGTCTCAAAATCAATATAAAGATATATGTATACCATGGAGTACAATCTGATCTCTCATGATCACTGAAGTCGAATAGGTGTTAGTATAATGAAAGGGAAGCAATAACTCAGGAAAGCTATGGCCACATAGTGATGTCTTCAAGTCCTCTACACTATCCACTAAGGGTGCAAGTATGCATTATGTGAGTAAAGGTGTTGAGTTCGAACGCAATGAGACATCATTTGATTACTGGTCATTGAGGTATACCATTAACAAATGCGAGACAACCTACCAATAATGAAAGTAGGTAACAAGGCATCGAGTACATTCCTACAAGTGTGAATAAAGGAGTTGGTGTCGAACACTTGAGAAATCCATTGATCAGGAGACATTGATGTATTCCTATTTGTCAATGGTGAGAGATCTTGCCACTAATGATTGCAAGACTCAAGGTACTCATAAAACTCTAGGTCCCAAATATAGAATAAGTGAGCTGAAGTCGATGGAAAGAGACCCATTGAAAGGAGAGAATTAAGGCATCTCTCATCATTCAGTACGAGGAACAAAGAAGGAGCTTCATAATTTGGTGGAGATCGGATGAAGAACATGTTCACAAACCAATGACCCTATGCATCTTTCGCATATGCTGAATGCAAGCAGTACACCAAAAAGACCCTATGAATAACAACCAATGGTGAAAAATGATGACTGTTGAGCTCCAATTTTGTCATACTTTCTGCCATATAAATACACTCATCATTAAACCTTCTCCCCACATTTCGTCAATAATATATTACTAATTACACCATAAACCTCCATTATCTCTTGTTATTCATCCCATGTGGTTAATACATAGTTTTCCATATTTTTAGTGATTAAAAGGATGATTATACAATAGTTTTGTCGATGATGGTTTAATCCTCTGTTTCTATGTCCAAGCAACATGTTTTGTACTGTTCAGGTTCCAGTATTGCACTGTCCATATTCTGGTACCTGTATTGTTCCTATTCTGTTACCCACATTGCAGGTCATCCGATACTCCAAGTCATCTGGTATCGGAAGGTTCTATAGTCAATCGGTGCCTGGAAATTCATATGGTACCCACACTCCATGTCATCCAATACTTTGCAATGATCCGGTACTACCTTTGTGTTCATTAAGTACCAACTCTCTGCCTCTTCCGGCACCAGCTTCATCCGATACCAGATTGTGCCTATTCCGGTACTAGCTCCATCCAGTAATACCATCGTGTTGGTTCAGTACCCATAGTCATGACTGTGTTCATCTGGTACTAAACCCATGGCTACAATATTCTAGTACTAATTGTTCTAATCCAGTACCAACTGTTCTAATCCGATACCAACTGTACTAATCTGGTACTACAAATAATTCAAAATTTTGGAAAGCTTCTAGAGGAAAATCAGGTACATGGGTTTTGTCCAGAGCCATGTTTACATGTGGAAACATGTGTCAAAATTTACCCATCTCAAACATGTGTACCTCCATCTTAGGGGGAATGATTCTGCTAAAATTATTGAAAAACTCAAATTGCCAACTTGCACCTCGATTTCCATGCAGATGGCATCAGATCTAGAAATTATACTAAATGGGTTTTGTCTAGAATATGGAAATTGAGTAATATGCGAGAAGTGTTTCAAAATTAGAATTGGTTTGGAAGATATGGGTGGGGGACTAACTCGAAACTGCCCAAATTGCAATAAAACCCATAATTTTGAGGATTTTATCTAAAAATGTAAGATTTGAAATCTGAGCATTGGGATTCAGTCCCATCCACTCCTCAATGATTATTCATTTATAAATAAGCCTCATAGGGCTATGATAAAGATCCATTATTGTCATGAAGTTTTTGTAAGTGAGAGATTTGTTTTTGTGAGAAAGCTTTAAGGAGTTGGTTTTCATGTAAAAACAGAGTTCCATGATTAAATGAAAAGATGATTGTTGTTGATATATTGTGCATCTCCTTGGCTTGATATGATCTTTCTCAGCAGTGCTATCCACCTGGGAAGGTCCCCTTCAGTGTGGGTAAGCATTGCTATGTTCTTTTTATTTAGTTTTAGTCCATTATATTTTCATTTGATTGTATGGTGTGCTTTCTAACTAGTTTTCTCTTTAATTGCAGTTTTGTTTTTCTTTTCAATACTAACAAGATTCAATATTCATTCTTCATATGTGTACAACTTTACTCCAATTTTATAACACCACTTTGTTGTTTTACACAACTGAAGTTTTTTTGTCTCCTTTGAACATTGTTGACACCTGATTCATGTGACAATTATATCCATTTCTTCACTGTCTTGGCACCAAGAATCTGGTTTTCATAAACAATGTGTTTGTGGTATCATTCCTTGAAGAGTTGATCACTATTTTCACTTCTTTCATATGACAAAACTTTTCTCTCAGTAACATTTATAAACACTTTTGAACATTGGATTTGATCCCTGCTCATGATATTTGGAACACATGGTGTATATCCTTTCTTTTTATTGAATCCACGTTCTTGAAACATAACAGTACATCATATCATAGGACTGATATATTTATTGTGATTTCCATATTAATGTTGGTGCATGTATTAATAATTCTATCATGTTCAAGTTTCAGGCTTTGGGTTCAAGTTCTGGATAAGATGATTATTTAGTGATCATTGTTGACATTTCTTTGTCTTATTATCACACACATATGACATATGTACCTTGAATCTTGATGCAATCATATGATTCTTAAATATTGTTTCATGCAATGATATGTAGAGTATGTTGCCATCCATTGAATACAAAGTGCATCTCTTTCTATCTATTTCTTTTCATAGAACATTGTTAAACATTTCTATTCATTTAGTAGTTTAGAGATCCATTTTCTTATTACATAGATTTTATTATTGTTGTTGTATCCATTTGAAGAATTGTATTGAAACTTTAGTTTCATTTGTTTACAAGTCATTTTTAGATTGTCTTCATTGTCTTTTAATCTAGTTTGCTTTGATTTAGTTTTCTTGTAGCTTAGCTAACCACTACTGAAATCCATTGAAGGACGAGAAACTTAAGTAAGCCACTTATGATTAATCACACAAACACCACCTTGCATGCATGAAAGACTGTGATCTAAACCTTTATAACATTAATTTATTCCTACATCTGAGTGATGAATCCTTAGTATTAATTTATTGCAGTGTGGGTTTGAAGATTTTTTTATCGGATTTAGATTAGGCTAGACTAGGCTCTGATCCTGTGTTTCCTGTGCCTGCACCTTGAAGCTTACAAGCTCTATTTGATAATTAAATGTGGGAATTAATAGTGCATATATTTATCCCCAACACTGACGAAGGAAAGGAAACCATCAATAAGACTAATGGCTTCCAATACACTGCACAAATCCCAATGTGAATAGATGTCTTGATTTCTAACACAAGGGAAACCACCCAGTCAACGACCAAGGATGAAATGTTGATTGTTGGGTTCAAGGTGACCTACCACTGATGAAAGTAGGGCCAGGGTGCATGATAAGACTATGGTATCATTCAACTCTGAGACAAACTGAGGGTATGGACGACATGCAAAGCCAAGATTTATGAGGAGTGGCCGACACAGGTTGATAGACTTCCTTTGAACAAGAGCATGAGACATATGGTAGAATCTGGTAGCATAGATGAAATGATATAACTATCATATGCAAGAGGCACCGATAATGTTCTCTATGGAGACTGGAAGGGTAACCAGTTGGTAGAGAAAAATTTGTAACGATATCATCTTCTTAAGTCCATGCTAAACCCAAAATTATGATGATGTAAGGACTCAATAACTTTGTGCTCTATTCAAAGGTGACACGACTGCTGCAAAATATAATATAGTACTCCCTTCCTGCCCATCATTTTTTTGTTTTTTCATAACAAATGAATGCTATGATACAGAGGAGGAAATGAGTGTCGCAAGTAAGAAAAAATAGTTCCAGTAGTGGAATGTACCTATGCTCAATGAAAGGAAATGCATGTGGGAGATGGACACTTGGGGTGATGTTCCCTCTAGGGTATAGGGTGTCAAATTATGAAGGATATAAACAAGTCTCTACTTGGTTGAGGATGCAAAAACTGCTTAGGCAATGGTTTATAACGCAAATCGATAACCGACTAAAGTCTCAATACTGCTAGCAAGGGAATGAGATGCAATCAAAACTTAATGCCAAAAAAATGTCCTTTTTTATGTCTTTTAGTCTACTTGGTGTGAAAAAGGGGTAAACTTGTGCCAAATAGGCGTCTTTTCAAATTCAATTTATGAGTGTGAAAAATTCAAGTTCACTCAACGATCTTTTCTATTTTTTGTAACGAGCCGGAAAACAACTTAACTAAGACTCATGACCTTTCAAATCTAATTTAACGAGTGTGAAAGGGAAAAAGCACTTAGAAATATTTTCATTTTTATAGACAAGTCAGAAAAAAGCTTAACTAAAACCTGTTTTTCTATTCTAATCAACATGTAAAGGGGGAGGCCAAGGTTCCCATCTCGGTCTTTTGCAGAAAGTCAGTACCTTACGGATAGTTGACAAAAGCTTGGGAAAACCCAAATCTCTCCATGTTGAGGAGGAGAAAGTGTTAATAGAGGATACAGTCTCTATAATGGTTCGCCTAATGTATCTTAATGGAAAATACATAGGTGGGGGTATGGGATGCCTGATCAGGTCATCACAATCAAAGGGGACCTCATCAAGACTTGGAGGGAGAGCATTCAGGGAAAGAATAAATCTCTCTCATTCAGAAGGGAGAATTTGGAATTTTGATGACATGACTAAAAGGTGCATCACTCTCTTTAGGGAGAGTAGTATTGACCATAGATTGCATTGGTGTGGACACTTCTTCATTTATAAGTTGAAGAGGATGCATAGTAATGGGGGAAAGAGACGCTTCACCCTCGACAAAGGGGATTAGGTTGGGGGGGGGTCACGGAAGTGGAACCACCGAGAGGATCAAAGTAGAAGTGGTGTGAGGAGAAATCAAGGATGCCTCAAAATCTGAAGGGCTCTTGGCTGATCCCCACACCTCTGGTATCTCAACATTCACTGAACACAAAAGTGTAAGGTGACTTCCTTCACAAGTCCTGCAAAGGAATTTAGGATTTCGTCTGAGACGTCTAGCTTTCTTGATGTGACTAGCAGGGGAAAGAGAGTTGTCTCTTGTATGGTGAATAGAATATGGAGATGTGACATGGCTATGATTCAGGTAAAAAGGATGGTTCCCCCAACATAATTGGTAGAGGTTGGGAGTGGGCTATCGACATGATTCGTAGAAAAAGTTGATTCATCTCTGACATGACTGGCAGAGGTTGGTGATGGAGCTCTAGTATGAATTAAAATTTCTAGGATAGCGATAGATTGTGGTATCTAATTCCAGAGTCTGAGGAAAGATTGATTCTGAAACATGGCAAGCTAGGAAGGATCCTGGTGTACCCCCTGTCCCTACCCAGAAAAGTGGTGGTAAATGCCAGAATGGTCCGAAGAAGTTTGGAAGGGTATCATAACTAAGGTTTGCAAAGAGACCGAGGTAGAATAAGAATTATTTGACTGAGGATATATGTTTTCCCCTTGTGAAGGGGTCCCATAAAGGGGGTAGCCCGAACCGTAAAATTGATTCTCCCCATATGAAAGACCTGGGAGTATTTGAGGACTTATCATGGAAAAAGTGTTTGAAGGAACTAACATGGAAGACAAATGATACATGGGTGGGGGGTAATAAGGGGGATAAGCACCCATATGAGTACCAGCTCCTAAAAGGGCATAGCTAGTATTGGATCCATAAGGGGGAAGGTTCCAACATCCCATGGGTACATGACTCATATCAAATAAAGTAGTAGGTATTGAAGCCATGGTGCCCTCATTTCCAATGCCAAGATTCATATATGTGGGCTAGGGGGAGGATTGCATAGGGGAAGGCATATCAACAGAAAAATGGCTAGAGACCTGAGGTGTGGGTTGAGTGTTGTAGTTCTGTATACCATTGTAAAAAGTGGAAGAGTCTGTCACCATGAAATGAGCAGGCATCATGGGGTGGGTAGCAGTGAATGAGGGAGAAAAAGAAACTCCACTTTCCATGATGATGACACCCAAAATAGACTCCTAAGGCCAAGTAGTAGTCAAAGAGCATAACAAAAATTCAAATGACCAATATGTATGCAAATGGGGTAAAGTGGTTGAGTGGCCTCCCTCGCTAAAGAAGGTATGCCTCATCCAAGAGGGACTTGATACTCCCCACTAAAGTTTGGAGGTAACATAATCAGTTATAGGAGCCCTCATAGGCTTAAAAACCATTCGATCAGATCCCCCTGGAGAGGTAATCCTCCATAAAGGTTGTGTGATGTCTGACCCTTATCTGACTTAGGATACAAGAAAAATAACCCCTGCAAGTAACCTATGGGATACCTAATTCAAGTAACTAATAAACCACTGTATAACTGATGCACAGGCGAGAAGTCATAAGTCTAGATCACCATATAGGCGGGGTATAAAATCCTGAAACCTTGAAATCATTGCCTCTCATAGAAGTATGGGCACTAGCAAGATCCCCAAATATGAATAAATCAACAAAAATATCTCTTACGCTAGGTGAGTATCTGGGGGTTATCCCTTCAACTAACTTCACACAACCTCATGATTAAAATTGGTGTGAGTGGAGCCTCATGATATTACCAATTATAAAATGGAAATCTCAACTCCCTATCTTAGACACATATGTTGATTTAATTGCCTGGAGAAGTTTACTCACAAAATCCTATTCCAAGTCACTAAATCCTAGACTAGTTTGTGCACCCTAAAAATACAACTGTGACTAATCAATTTTAATTGAAAGCATAAATTTTATTGGCCGTGATTACTCAAAAATGTATGGAAGTGAAACTCATGATGTTATGACTCTGCAAGAAAATAAATATGAATATAATGCAACGTCTATATTTAACTTTTCAATGAATGATATGCGAATAAAAACAGTGCAATTCTCAGTTTCAATTATGCAATTCAGAAGTAAAATGAAATCTTTCGCTAAATGTACTAAGCTAATGATAAATGTTCAAAGACAAAAACTCTAACCAATGAAAAATTCTTATTTTTTTGTATTTTCAATATGTTAAAGAGAAAATGCATGGACTGAAAAGAAACTTGATATAAAAATTCTACTATGTATAAACGAAATAACTCAAGCATAATACCAAGAAGCCAAGCAAACAACCCAAGGTTCAAGGACAAACCAGAAATGAAAAAAAAAAGAGAAAGACTACGCCCAAAAATTCAACTTCAAACATGTTTCATTTCAACCCATAGAAGCTCAACAGGAACTACAGAGACCTAAGCAGGCTCAACAATCATCAAATCCCACCCAACAGTCACTAAACCAAGAAGACAAGCAAGGGAAAGTGGTATACATGACTGTTCAGGAGAAAAGTGCATATATACACATATTGCAGTGAGACAACACATGTGTATACACATTTGTCAAGGAAAAAGAAGCGTTCAGGATTTAAAATAAGGCTAGACAAGGGAAAAAGGTTGAAAACTCAGACCCAGAGTGAATAGAATCTATCAAGCAGTGATATGACAAGTAACAAAAAGGAAAAAGAGCAATGCAAGAAGAAACTGTACTTCAACCCTTAGAAGGAATATCTATCCCCAGTGGATTTTCCATTTCTATTACGAGGGATAAACTCTCTATGGCCAAGGGTAAACCACAACAGACAGGTATGACTGCAAAAATCAACTCAATTCCAACATATTCTATGTAAACCAATGTGCAATATAAGAAAGAGGCCTAACTCGATCCAACATTCAATGATCTTCCACAATTGAGCACTTTGACCCAAAGATTTATACCTGCAATAAGTTCTTAACAAACAAGCATTGAAATCACATAGTGATAATATAAATGGGTTAGCACATCAGATAGAATAATCCATTAATAAACATTACAAACATGCCCATGTATAATAATCATATATTTTCACGATACCAATATGACGGGAAAGGAGTATTTCTATTAATAATTGATCAACATGAGTGGCAACATTACAGACTTATGTGTCAGCACGGTTCAAAACTAAGAAACCAAGTTCATTCCAACTGGGTCTCCACCACTTCAATCCTCCACCAAAGGCAAGATCGTACAAAAGAGGAAATGAGGTCCTCTCAAAAATAGGGAAAGATCTTGGGGGTTGAACACTGTGTTCAAACTTGAGTGACAAAGGGATGCATAATCAATATGAAGTAATTTCTCTAGACTAACTTTTCTCTCAAAATTGAATTCTTTCTCCTCTTTTCCATAGCTCAGAATTGTGCTTTTGTAGCCTTCAAAATGAAACTGAGAGCCAAGTCAGAACATTTCTAGTATGTGGAAGGCCAACGATCAGAGATCTCCTATCATGACATGGAAACCCAACTCCATTTTTTATTTTCTAGTACAAATCCCGATGTATGCAGACCGTAGTGGAGAAGCCTACGTATACGCATGTTGTATAGAAGATAGGGTGCGTATATGAGGAAAAATGTGTATTTTTGGCTTTGGATTCATCAAGAAGGGATGATAAGTCCACATAGGGAAATGAAAAAAGTCCCTCTGTGCAAGCTTGCAATGGTGGGGAAAATATTTCTATAAGAAGAACATGACATATTTTAATTCTTGGAATGCATGATCTACAACTGAAGTCCAAGTGAAAGAATTATTTTTAAGGAGGGAAGTGAGAGGAGTTGCAATATTTGCATAATTCTAAACAAACTTCCTATAATATCCCATTAAACCCAAAAAACCACACAATCTCTTAATAGTTTTAGGACAAGGCCAATCTTGCATAGATTCAATTTTTATAGGATCCACTTGGATACCATCCTTCCTGACAATATGGCCGATTTATTCCACTTCAAAGGAACCAAAGGAACATTTAGATGGTTTGAGGAAAATTTGGTGCTTAGAGAGTAGATGGAGAACTTGATTCACATGTGAGAGATGGGATGGCCAAGTTTTACTATAGATGAGAATATCATTAAAGAAATATAAGAAAAAATGACGGAGAAAAAGACGAAAGACATGATTCATAAGAATTTGGAAAGTGGAAGGAGCATTACATAATCCAAAGGGAATTACCAAGAATTCATAATGACCCTCATGACTGTGAAATGAAGTCTTGGGAATGTATTGTTCTTTCATATTGTGGTAGCCAGAATGTAGATCCAATTTGGTGAACTACATTCATCCAAGAGGTCATCAATGACATGAATGGGTAATTTGTCCTTTATTATGAGTTTATTCAAGGCGTAGAAACTAGGACACTTTCACAAAGTACCTTCTTATTGAGTACCATGACCACAAGGGAAGAATAGGGGCTAGTACTAGGACATATAACATTGGTTTCTAGTAATTCATGAAAAAATTTCACAATTTCATTCTTCTAGGAAAAGGGATGGAGATAAGGACAAACATTGGGAGGAAGATTTCCTAGGATGAGAGGGATGGAATGATCATGGACTCCACGGAAAAGGGAAGTTCATTAGGGTTGGTAAAAACAACTTGGTGGTGAGAGAGTATAGATTGGAGGTCAGGATGCACAAAATTTGTCTCAACAACATGAATGGAGTGGAGTTGGGATATAATTCCCAAATGACCTTTTTTGAGGAGATTTTCCATGTGATGGGAACTGCCTTGGAACTTATACTATTGTCCCTCTTGTTGGAATTGCATGGTTAAGTCCTAAAAATCCATGAGAATGGGGCCTAGAGTGCATAACCATTCAACACCAAGAACAATGTCACAACCATCCATTTCTATAGAAAACATATGAGATTTTAGGTTATATTGAACAATTTGGAGTCACACATTTTCACATCATCCCCCACATTTCATGGAACCACCATTGGAAATCATGATTTGAAAATTATTGATGACATAGATGTAACAATTGAATTCTTGGGAAATGAAATGATGAATAAAGTTATGGGTGCTACCATTGTCTATAAGGATGAGACCTTCCTGTGTTTTATGTAACCAATTAATTTGAGATTCTGAGGAGAAGAGAAGCCAGTGAGGGCATTGAGTGAAATCACCGAGTCAATTTCTGGTGGGTCAGAGGGTGGGGTGAGGTAATATGGCAGTGGTAGTTATGTAAGTTTTAAACCTATGAAGTAAATCAATGCATATAGATTCTTAATAAAAACAGAAATTAACCAATGGCTCATACACATAGTACACAAATATTTACACTGGAAACCCTTAACTGGGAGAAAACCAACCTTCCTTGGTGTCGCACCTTTCAACTCTTCATTGTATTAATTTCACCATTCACCGTACAATATATACAATATTTTAGGTATTATGTAGCTACAAAAACCCTAATCCCTAAATCCGGGATTAATTTAGAAAACTGCTAAAAATAGAAAAATCCGCTAAATAGAAAAAACCACTCCAAATCCTCTAATATGGGATCGTCATATGCATTTGTCGAATCTAACGCACTCACACACACATATGAAAACAATATAACACATACCCAACATTATCCCACTTTTTTCTTTTCTTTGCATACATGGGTTCACATGATTACATAATCAATAATCCAGAGCATCAATGCCCATTGTTACTCTACACCAGAATAACTTCTCTATGCTCACAAACATTTTCAATGAATTTGCAACATTCTTCAAAGTGTCAACATTTTCTAGCAACACCTTATTTTCTTCAACCATGTATATCACAAAGTGATACTGAACATCAATATAATTTCTGATCCTAGACCATTCCTCACCCTGGGCCATTCCTCCGACACTAAACAAAGTGTAACCTAGAGAGAATGAATCTTCCCTAAGGAATGTCTATCTCTGATTGTTGATCCTAGATCATTCCCCACCCTGGGTCATTCTTCCTACACTAATCAAAGTGCACCCTGGAGAGAATGTATAAACCCTAAGGAATGACTGTCTGGACCATTTCCTCTGTTAACCACAAGAGGAAAAGATTGTCCTATATCAACCTCCAAAACAAACCATTCCTCATGTTAACCATAATGAGAAATCATTACCAGCGAGGCAAGCCAATCTTCTTGAGTAACCCTCAAGAAGAGAGACTACCCTAGACCGCTCCTCATGTTAACCTCAATGGGAATTCGTTGTCTATGATACATCAATAATATGGCCCATTTCCCATGTTAACCACAATGGGAAATCGTTGTCCATCAAAAATCTCAATCCACTTTCTGAACAGGAAAGAATCTATCCGAGCTGGACTATTTTTCAATCACAAAAATAAATGTTTTCAATAATATTTTCAATGCTCCCTCCCAACCTGAAGAGTCATTTCTTCCCTTTCAACTAAGGGAGTTATCTCCACGATCCCCATCTTCTCTCGGAAATATGAAAACTTTATTCTGGATAGAGGTTTTGTCAAGATATCTATTGTCTTCTCATCAGTGGGGATATACTAGAGCTTTACCTCTCCTTCCTGGAATTTATCTCGAATAAATTAATATTTGATCTAGATGTGTTTCAGCCTTTCATGAAACATGAGATTTTCTGATAATCTTATACAACTCTGATTATCACAATATATTATGGTCGATTCTGGAATCTGATCAAATAAATTGAAGATTAACTTCCTTAACCATATTTCTTATGTGCATGCAGCTTCACATGCTGCCATATACTCTGCTTCTATTGTGCTGAGTGCAACAGATTTTTTTTTCCTGCTGCCCCAAGATATCATAGTGGATCCCAATATGAAACACATACCTAAAGTGCTATTTTTGTCTTCTGCACTTCCTGCCCAATCAGAGTCTGTGAATCGATGAAGTTGGATATCACTGGATGAAAAATATCTCAAGCCATAGTTTATTGTCCCATGAATATATCTTAATACATGGTTTGAAACTATCCAATGTTTATGTCTTGGTTCCACCTGGAAGTGGCTTAGTGTATTTACGACAAAGAAAATGTCTGGTTGAGTATTTACCAAATACATCAATGACCCAATTAGTTGTCGATATAGAGATGGGTCTATTGGGTCAGAATATGGATCTTTCACTTTTCTTATATCTGCATTCATAGGAGTGTCCATGGACTTACAATCCATCATTCCAAATTTTTGAAGGATCTTTATTGCGTACTTTCCTTATCCAATAAATACTTCACCACGCTTCTACCATACTTCTAGTCCCAAGTAATAATGCATGAGACCTAGATATTTTATATCAAATTCAGAAGCTAATTCCTTCTTGCACTGGATGATGAGAGACTCTTCACTTGTTATGAATAGATTGTCAACATATAGTTGTAGGATTACAAGTGCATTGTCCATGACTTTAGAGTAAAGGTTTGGATCTGCATGACTCTTGGAGAAACCAAGTCTCATTAGATAGTTGTCCATTCTGGCATACCAAGCCCTTGGAGCTTGCTTGAGTCCATATAGAGATTTATTTAATTTGCAAACATGAGTATCTTTGGAATGTACTTAAAACCGTTGAGGTTGTTCAATATATACTTCTTCTTCAATAACTCCATTAAGGAAAGTTGTCTTTACATCCATCTAATTTAAGTTCCATCCCATGGAGGGGGAAAGAGATATGATAGCTCTGATGGAAGTATATCTAGCCACCAGAGAAAATGTTTCTTCATAATATTCTCCCTCCTTCTAGGAGAACCCTCTAGCTACGACTCTTGCCTTATATTTATCTACACTTCTGTCTATTGCATGTTTGATATTGTACACCCATTTTGAAGTTACCATCAATTTTTATTTAGGTCTTGGTACAATTTCCCATACTTTATTTTTCATAATGGATTGATGCTCTTCCATCATAGCTTCTTTCCATTGTCCCTTTTGAACTGCTTCTTCAAATGTGGTAGGTTCTTCATCTAGAAGCTTCATCATGTTTTTTGCATAACTTGAGAATCTTTTAGGTCTTTTACTCTTTCAAAATGTTCCTTCTGGAACCTTGAGTCTTTCTATGTCTTGTAAGGTATATTCAAGCCAAGATGGTATTTTATTGGTCTTAGGAAAGACATATGAATCAATGTTTTCACGTGGCTCCATAGGATGATTAGGTAGTTCCTTTTTGTCATTTTCATTTTTTGTTCTTCCTTTGTTAAGTTATTCAATCTTTTCTTCTTCTATAGTTTCTTCTATGGATTTCTTGAAGGCCATCTTTTCATTGAATGTTACGTCTCTGATGACTTTGATCTTATGTTGTTCTGGAATATATATTATATAAGATTTGGATGAATCACTATATCCCACGAATATCCCTTTCTTTCTCGAAGGTTCTAGTTTATTCCTCTTGTCCTTGGGAATCTGAGAGTAAACAGGACATCCAAATATTCTTAGATTTTCCACATTGGGTTTCTTTCCTAAGAAATATTCTTCTTGTGTCATGTCCTTCAATACACGATGAGAACTTTTGTTCTGCACGTATATTGTTGTCATTGTTGCTTTTCCCCATAGGAACATGGATAGACCTTGATTATTTAGTAAGGATTTTATAGTTTCATCAATGGATCTATTCTTTCTTTTTTCTAGACCATTTTGTTGAGGATTATGAGGAACAATTAGCTCCCTCCTAATCCCTTCCGATTTGCATAATGCAATGAATTCCTTTGATGTGTATTATCCACCATTATCGATTCTTAGCATCTTGATCTTCTTATTCGTGAGATTTTCTATTTCTTCTTTGAACTCTTGAAACTTGTTGCATACTTCGTCTTTTGACTTGAGTAGATATAACCAAGTATTTCTTGAATAGTCATCTATGAATATTACATAGTGAGAAGATCCTCCTAGATATTTTACTGGCATTGGACCACAAACATCTGAGTGTATCAGATCTCGAATCTCATTAGATCTATTGTTGCTTCTTGGGAATGGTTTCTTGATATTCTTTCCAAGAGCACATCCTTTTTAGATTCCTTCATGTGTATACTGCAACTCTATTCTTCCTTCAACCATCCTTATGAGAAAGGGTAATGCTTGATAGTTAATGTGAGTGTACCTTCTATGCCAAAACTCATTGGGGTTGACTTTGTTGTGTACAAGAGCTTCTTCATTTTGTTCTAGTAGTCTATACAGATTTCCTTCATGAATTCCAATAACCATAGCATTCTCTATGCTGGAATATTTATTCCATGATAACACCTTTCCATCCACAAAAGCTATTATGTTTTCTTTGTATTATAGGAAAATATCTATACAAGATTATTTTCTAAACCAGGTACATATAAATCATTTCTTAAGTGAACACAGTTACCTATTTTCATTTTGATGGAGGCTTGTCCAAATCCTTCCATGAGGTAAGTGGTTTTTTCTACAAGCACTACCTTGTACGAGGTCTTCTTCTCATTTAGATTGAGAGTCTGGCTTGATCTCCCATCATGTGCCTAGAATATCCACTATCGATTATACACATGTCATCTTCAATCGTCCCAATAAGTGTTGAGTAGTGTAAAAGATTGATTGTTTCACTCATGTCTTCAGGTGAATGCTAATTGGTCATGCCTTGATCCAAAACTTCAACTTTGTCATTTCTGTCTTCTGAGAGAGCCAAAAGGTGCACTAAGTTAGGTCACATTTCAATATCTTCTTTTTGAGCGAGATGCTCCATCACAAGGTGTTGGATCTGAGATTAGGGTTTCTACAACTACTTCTTCTAGTAACCCTAGCAATAGTGTCTTTGGAAGATGATTCTGCTAGTAACCCTAGCGACAATTCCTCAATGAGCTCAATATCCTAGCAGCTATGCTTCCTTCCAATGTTTAGACTAAATAAAGGAGGTGTGGGCCCATAATCTGTTAGAATATGAAGGATTGTGCTCGTTTTACCATTGACAATACCCTTGTCACCCAACCATAGGCCAAAGCCACCCTCCGAGCACCTTGACCTTGATAGAGAAGAATACTGGTAGCAATCAATAGCCAAGCAAGGCTAATGCACCAAGTAAGAAAAGTAACCAAAGTTGATCAGATAGTCCCACCCAGAAACTAGCACAACATTTTTCCCAGAACTTGCGCACAAAGCTTCCAAATTGCATTGCGCACAACTAGCTCTCTACAATTCTAAGAATGTGAATAATGAGAAACTGGTACCCTTTATGTATAGTAATCTGGCAGGCTTTCCTGGGCCAAATTCTCCTTCTAGGTACTAATTAATTCATATTAATTATATTTCTGTAGCTGACATCTCATCTAGGGTTTCCTTTACTTCTTTGCTTCCTTTCGGAATATTCTAATCTCATCATAGGTCACAATAGAGGTTCATACCTCTTGAAGCTACCATAATATCAAGAATAGGAACCTTGATCGGTTTAATTCCATGCATATTAAACCTTTGCAATATCATCTCAACATATTTTCTCTGATTCAACCAGAGTTTTCTATTTGCACGATCTCTTTTAATATCCATTCCTAGAATGAAGTTACCAACATTGAGATCCTTCATGTCAAATTTGGAGGATAGTTTTGTTTTCACCTTCTTCCTAACATCCATGTTATTTCCTACCAGCAACATGTCATCAACATACAACATTGCACAAATGAAGTGTGTTGTATCCTTTTCATCACTTGAATGAGCAAAAGAGGGACACTTGCAAGTCCAGTTGGGTTAGCTGAACAGGACAAAAGTTAGTGTATGAGTCAAATGACTCAATAACATGAAATAAACAAAAATCCAAGTTAATAACAACTAAAGAAACTAAACTAAAATGCATAAGGAAATTAGAACCAAAATCAACCAAACAATTGACCAATATTCATGCCACCAATGGATATATTGTATTAGTGGGCAAACACCAAAGCGAAAGGGGGGCTTCTGGGTCCCCTCTTCCTCCATGGGAGGGCTCTTGAATCCCCTATGAGAGATCTTTTCTTACAAATAGAAAACTAAAAGTAAATGGTTAATAAATCCAAATCTCATTCAATCAAGAGGTGGGGTGAATAGCTCAATGAAATGATGCTAGTATGCTCCAAGAATGATGCAACATGCACTCCTCGGAGCACACCTGCTCACCCAGGCTCTTCTTTTCCTCTCGGCCTGAAGAACTCCAAGGTTCCTCTAATTCCCTATCGGGAAATCTGCGACCCACAGATTTTTTCTTCACGCCATCCCCCCCTTTCTTTAACTTATTGGGGAATCGGAACTCGCAACTTTGCGAGCCTAACGGTTGATCACTAGGCTGTCAAATCCCTGAGACCTGATGCCTTAGTCAATGCCAACCTCTTCCCGTATCTATTGGAACTTCTCTTATCACGGTTTCGCTACTCGTGATTCCATGCACTTTGATTTGCCGACTCTCGATACCCGATGAAATGAAACTCCAATGCACGTGTAGGTTGTCTCTTCAACTCCTTGTTGCCTCTATTGGGATTTTGGAATTCACAGGATCGTGAATCTGGATGTCGATGGACTTGGAACTTTCCTTTTCCTGATCCCCGATACGGTGCCACCTGTTCTCCACTAACTCCTGTTGTGGCCCACCCAACTCTCCCGTCGGGATATCTCATTTCGCGATTTCAAGTGGCAAGTGTTTCCTATCCTCAGAAACCCCGATTTTACGAACCCCGACTTCCCAGCATCTCCTGACATGTGTCCCACGTGATGGACGGTTCTAAGCCTATCGAGATATCGCATTTCGTAATATCACAACTCCTAATGCAATCCTTTGGAGTTTCAACTCGCGAATTCCCGATAACCGATGTCACGTGTAGATCCGATGGTCCTTGTGACTCAGGATCGATGGCTCTACTTTCTCCCTAAACTTCGAACCTCTTCCACACTTACACTGTAACCTCCCTGTACTTCCGTGAGATCTAACGGTCCACGCAACTTCGCAAAACCTCCTCAAGGTATTTCGACCATCCACTCTCCCTTTTTGGAATCCATGATATGAAGAAGTATCTCCCCATGGGACTCGTTCACTTGCTCGCCAACCTGTGACGTTTCCTTCGGACTTCCAATAGCATCTTCTCTATGCTTACCCTTCAGTGAATTTGAAGGCCTACTCCTCCTGATCTTGTTCTCGACTTCTCAAGTCCTTCTGAGAACTCCTTGCGCGCACTCCTTGCGGAAACCCTTCAACCTCGATCGAGTATTGAAGTTCTCTCTCTCTCTCAACTCTACGCACTTCTGCAGCAACCGTCTTTTAACCCTTCACTCAATTTCACAACCCTGAGACTTTCCCTTGGCCTGTGTACTCATTGCACGGCTCCTTGCGGACCCTTTCAATGCACTCCTTGCGAACGATTCGGTTGCACTCCTTGCAGGAATCCTCTGGCTCAAGTAGAGAAACAATTGAAACTCATTCTCTCACCCTCTCAGACTTCAATTCAACCACGAAATCACATACACAACATATAAAAGAAAACATATGACAGGAAATAAACATTCATGAGCATATCAACATCAACACACAGAGAATCAACATAAACCATGAATTTGAATCAGATTTCTTCTATTAATTCAAATGCCTGTACATGGATGTTCTTCACACAGTTCTCTGCTTTCTCTTCTCTTCCTGCTCCTGTTAATTCTACTTAGGCTAATGTTACAAAGATACAATGAGGGTGTCTATATCTGTTTTCCCTCTTGGACTCTAAACTATCAAATCTAGAATTAAAAACCTACCTACCAGCATTAACTATTTTAATTTTCGTCTATCTACTAAAGGACGAGATCTTAAAGGCTCAAGGTCCATTACAATATACAAAGGCACCTCCTCTTAAATGAGTCATTTAAGATCTACACAACAGTTCCAAGGCATTTTCAAAATTTGTGATGGCTTGTCCAGCTGTCTTCTGCTCCACGCTGGCTCGCTTGATGGTACTGGCGATGCTCCTGCATCATACTCCTCGGCTGGAAAACTTTCATGGGCTCCTGTCCATGAGCTCCTCCACAGTCTATCCATGCTTATGTATTTCTGCGTCAGTCTCCTAGCTGGCATCTTCCACTGGGTGATTCTTCCATTTGACCAGATACTCAAAGTATTCCTTCCTTCGGGTCTTCTTACCCACTCTCTTGTCCAATATGCACTCCATCTACGGCTTTCCTACAACTGGAAATTGTTTCATCCACTAGATTACTGGCTCCTCATATCCAGTCTCTGCTTCTCCAACTCTGTATGGGTATAAATCTGCAAGATTGAAAATCAAAGATATTTTGATGCCATCTGGCAATTCAATCTCATAAGCGTTTTCTCCAAATTGTCTCAAGATCTTGCATGGCCCGATTTTCTTCATTTTCAACTTATTGTATGTTCCTCTCGAGAACCTTTCTTTCCTCAAGTGTGTCAGAACTAGATCACCAACTTCAAAGTGAAGTTGTCTCCAATGTCGATCTGCTCTGCGCTTTTACTCCTGGCTCGAATTCAGTAGTCGCTGCTTCACCTAGCTGTGAAGCTCCTTCATTGCCTTAGCGAATTCTTCTGCACTAGCACTGCTAGTCGCAGTCTATTCTGAATTCCTCAGTTCAGAAACTCCTCTCGGCTGCATCCCATATACAACCTGAAATGGACTTTTCCCTATGCTCCTGTTTACTGAGTCATTATATGCAAACTCCGCCTGTGGCAATAGGCTATCCCATCTGCTATGGTGCTCCATCACCAAGCTCCTTAGAAAGTCTCCCAGACTTCTGTTGACCACTTCCGTTTGTCCATTTGTCTGTAGATGATAAGCAGAACTAAAAGCCAAGTTAGTTCCTAGCTTCTTCCATAAGGTCCTCCAAAAATGCCCTATGAATTTCGTGTCTCTATCTGAAACTATACTTTTCGGCAATCCATGAAGTCGAATGACCTCCTTGAAGAACAAATTTGCGATGTGAGTCGCATCACTAGTCTTATAGCATGGGATGAAGTGTGCCATCTTAGAAAACCTATCCACTACCACAAAGATGGAATCAACACCCCTTTGCGTCCTTAGCAATCCCAATACAAAATCCATGCTAATTGCCTCCCATGGCCTCTTTGGTATGGGCAATGGCTGATAAAAACCTGCATTTTTCTTTCTTCCCTTTGAATGCTGGAAAATTCGACATTTGTCAACGAACCTCTTGACCTCTTCTCGCATGCCTGACCAGAAATATGATTCACTCAGCTTCACAGATGTCTTGTCGTGGCTGAAATGTCCTGCTAAGCCTCCACTGTGCTTCTCCTTCAACATATTCTCCCTCATGGAGAATTTCAGAATACACAGTTGATTGCCTTTGAACAACAATCCCTCCTGGATCATATAATCTATTCAAGGGCTTCGATCTCTGAGAACTAGATTCTTAGCCACTTCATATGCTTCCACAAAATCTGCATCACCTGTGTACATATTCTTGAGATTATCAAAACCCAATGTTTTTACTTGGAACTCCTGCATCAGCAAACATTTCCTGCTCAAAGCATCAGCCACCTTGTTAGCAGTACCCGAAATGTGTTTAATCACAAATGTGAAATTTTGCATATACTCTACCCATTTATCATGTTTCTGATTCAACTTCTCTTGTTGAGTCACAAACTACAATGCATGATTATCACTGTACAATACAAATTCTTTTGGGATCAAGTAATGCCTCCACTTCTTCAATGCCTGGATAATAGCATAGAATTATTTATCGTATGTGGAGTATTTCAGTTTCGCCTCATACAGCTTCTCACTGAAATATGCAACTGGCCTTTCTTCCTGACTCAAGACTGCTCCTATGGCATACTCGCTTGCATAACATTTCACTTGAAATGTCTTCAGGAAATCCGACAACACCAAAACTGGTTGTTCTGTGATCTTCCACTTCAATAGATTGAATCTCTTATCATCCTCTACTGTCTAGTGAAAGGACTTATGCCGCTTCTTCACTGTATCCATCATTGCTACACTAATTCCACTGAAATTCCTGATGAACTTCCGGTAGAAACTAGCTAACCCATGAAAACTTCTCACCTCAAAAATATTTCTCGGTGATGGCCAATTCTTAATTACCTCCACTTTATTCAGATCCATCTTTAATTCATTTGCTGAAATAACAAACCCCAAATAAATGAGCTTTGTCTTCATAAATGAGGATTTCTTCATATTAATCAAAGGATTTTCCTGCTGTATCTTCTTCATCACTATAGGCAAATGCTTTAGATGTTTTTCCTCTGATTTACTGTAAATCAGTATGTCATCCAAATACACAATAATGAACTTCCCGATGAATTCCCTTAGGAATTCATTCATCAACCTCATAAATGTACTTGGCGCATTCGTCAAGCCAAATGGCATGACTAGCCATTCATACAATCCTTTGTTGGTTTTGAAGGCTATCTTCCACTCATCGCCTTCTCTTATGCGAATCTGGTGATACTCGCTCTTCAAATCAATCTTTGAAAAGTACTTTTCCCTGCTCAGGCAATCCATCAGATCATCCATTCTCGGCAATGGGAACCTGTATCTAATGGTTATCTTGTTGATCGCTCTTGATTCAGTGCACATCCTCCAGCCTTCATCTTTCTTCAGACTGAGTACTGTCAGAACAACACATGGACTCAAGCTATCCCTGACCAACCCTTTGTCCAATAACTCTTGGACCTGCTTATTAACCTCTTCATTTTCCTGCGATGTCAACCTGTATGGGGCTTTGTTCGACAAACTAGCTCCTGGTATGAGATCAATATGATGACTCACACTCCTCATTGGTGGCAACAAATGAGGTAATTCATCCACTATGATGTCAATGACCTCTTCCAGCAGTTCCTGAATCTCATCTGGTAAATCATCCACTCTTGTGCTAGTTATAACAATCCTTGGTTTCCTGACTACAAAGAATTGTGGATCTTCCTTCTTCTTCACCTCCGTAAGAAGCTCTTTCCCCCTCATGAGAAGTACTTTGTTTCTTACCTCCAGCTTCACCTCCTTATCTTTTATTGGAAGCAACATATGGGTTCTCCCATTTTTCTCCAGGGTATATGTGTTCATTCTCCCATCATGAATCACATTTCTGTCATATTGCCATGGTCTACTCAGCAATAAATGAGATACATCCATGGGAATAACATCACATAAGATATTATCATTATATCCCCCTATTTTGAATTCAACCAAGCATTGTTTAGTAACAGTTACCTGGTGTCCTTTTTGTAGCCATGAGACTCTGTATGGACTGGGGTGATCAGTTGTCTCCAGCTCCAGCTTTTCCACCATTTCTATGGACACGAAATTATCTGTGTTACCACTATCTACAATAACCTTGCACACCCTATCCTTGGTATTTCAAGTTGTTCTGAAAAGTCTGGTCCTTTGGACTGAACTCTCCACCTCCTTCTCAGGTGTCAAAAGGACTTTACGCATCATGAGTGACCTTCCGCCTTCTGTGTCTTTGGCTTCAACATCCTGCCTCTATGCTTCGGTGATGTGAGCTTCCCCAGTGTCCTTATTTTTCTATGGACACTCATAAGAATTGTTCCCATTCTTTCCACATGTGAAGCATGTGATGACTCCACCTCTTCCTCTTCCTCTACCTCTAGTACAAGGAAAATTATTTCCATCAGCATATCCTCTGCTCTACTCTGTATGTTGCCCTCTTTGTTCAACATATGGCCCTCGCTGTGAGGTTCCACCTCTTTCAAATTTACCCTGAGGTTTCTTCCATTCCTCCTTGGGATTTTTGTATTTATCCTGGCCAACTGCTTTTCCTCTGGGATGACTTCTACCTCGCCCTCACTGACCTTGCTTTCGTCTCAGCTTCTCTTCAGCTTTCAGAGCCATCTGATAAGAATCCTCCACTGTCTGAATGGTTACCATGCTCAATTCATCCTGAATGTTGTATCTCAGACCATTCAGATATCTAGCAACCTTCTCATCATCACTCTCCTGATGACCTGCTCTGATGTTCAGTCGATAGAATTCCTCACTGTATTCTTTCACTATCATCAAATTTTGTCTCAGGTTCTGCATTCTCCTGAACAGAGAAATTTGATAGTCCCTTGGGATGAACTTAGCCTTCATCTTCGCGATCATTTGATCCCATCTTTTGATCTTTTGCTTGCCTTCACAGTGTCTGTCAGCATGTAGCTCATCCCACCACAATGCTACATGCCCTTTCAAGAATGTGACAACATGCTTGACTTTCTTATCTTCTTCGAAGTCCTCGTAGTTGAAGTAAGTATCTAGAGCTTTAATCCAATCTAGTAGCTCTTCTGCATCCAGATTCCCCTCATAAACTGGAATGTCCATCTTTGCCTTTGCACCCATCCTGGTAATAGCTTTAATCAAATGCTCGTTGGTTGCATCTTCGGCTGCAACTTCCTCGTCGCGTTCAGCCTCAACTTCATCCTCTGAATCGCTAAAATCCCCTGCACTAACTGTGTGTCTTTGCATTGTTTCCATGTCCTCAAGCCTTGCTCGGAGATCACGCATTGGCTTTCCATTTCTAGATGGACTACCTGCCTGCCTCTTCTCTACACCTCCCTGTCTTCTAGATCAGGTGACTGTCTTTCTCTCCTCAGCGGCATGAAGAATTCTCTTCTTCTGCTACAGAAAGCAAAGGGATATTCCCGCTCTGATACCACTTGACGTAGCACACACTCCTCGGAGCATGCCCGCTCACACAGGATATTCTTTTCCTCTCGACCTGAAGAACTCCAAGGTTCCTCTAATTCCCTATCGAGGAATCTGTGACCCACATATTTTTTCTTCACGTGATCCCCCATTTTCTTTAACTTATCGGGGAATTGCAACTCGCAACTTTGCGAGCCTAACGGTTTATCACTGGGATATCGAATCCCCGAGACCCAATTCCTTATTCAACGCTGACCTCTTCCCATATTTATCAAAACTTCTCTTATCACAGTTTCTCTACTCGCGATTCCATGCACTTTGATTTGCCGACTCCCGATACCCGATGCAACGAAACTCCAATGCACATGTAGGTTGTCTCTTCAACTCCTTGTTGCCTCTATCGGGATTTCAGAATTCATGGGATCACGAATCCGGATGTCGATGGACTCTGAACTTTCCTTTTCCTGATCCCCGATACAATTCCACCTATTCTCCACTAACTCTTGTTGTGGCCCACGCAACTCTCCCGTTGGGATATCGCGTTTCGTGATTTCAAGCGGCAAGTGTTTCCTGTCCTCAGAAACCCCGATTTCTCAGGATCTCCTAAAACGTGTCCCACATGATGGACAGTTCTGAACCTATCAGGATATTGCATTTTATGATATTGCAACTCCTAATGCAATCCTTTTGAGTTTCAACTCGTGAATTCCCGATAACCGATGTCACGTGTAGATCCGACGGTCCTTGTGACTCAGGATCGACGGCTCTGCTTTCTCCCTGAACTTCGAACCTCTTCCACACTTACACTGTAACCTCCCTACACTTCCATGAGATCCAACATTCCATGGAACTTCGTGAAACCTCCTCGAGGGATTTCAATCGTCCACTCTCCCTTTTGGGAATCCACGATATGAAGAAGTATCTCCCCATGGGACTCGTTCACTCGCTTGCCAACCTGCGACGCTTCCTTCGGACTTCCAATAGCAGCTTCTCTATGCTTACCCTTCAGTGAATTCGAAGGCCTACTCCTCCTGAGCTTGTTCTCGACTTCTCAAGTCCTTCTGAGAACTCCTTGCGCGCACTCCTTGCAGCAACTCTTCAACCTCGAATGAGTATTGAAGTTCTCTCTCTCTCTCAACTCTGTGCACTTCTGTAGCAGCAGTATTTTAACCCTTCACTCAGGTTCACAACCCTGAAAATTTCCCTTGGCCTTCGCACTCCTTGCACGGCTCCTGTGACCAACTGCACCTTTTGGATGAATGAGAACAAAAGCTATCTCTAATTGAACCCTTCTGTCAACGCACTCCTTGTGGACGATTCGGCAGCACTCCTTGCAGGAATCCTTTGGCTCAAGTAGAGAAACAATTGAAAATCATTCTCTCACCCTCTCAGACTTCAATTCAACCATGAAATCACATACACAACATATAAAAGAAAATTTTTGACAGGAAATAAACATTCATAAGAATATCAACATCAACACACAGAGAATCAACACAAACCATGAATTTGAATCAAAGTTCTTCTATTAATTCAAATGCCTGTACATGGATGTTCTTCACATAGTTCTCTTCTTTCTCTTTTCTTCCTGCTCCTGTTAATGCTACTTAGGCTAATGTTACAAAGATACAATGAGGGTGTCTATATCCGTTTTCCCTCTTGGACTCTAAACTATCAAATCTAGAATTAAAAACCTACCTACCAGCATTAACTATTTTATTTTCCGTCTATATACTAAAGGACGAGAGCTTAAAGGCTTAAGGTCCATTACAATATACAAAGGCACCTCCTCTTAAATGAGTCATTTAATATCTATGCAATAGTTCCAAGGAATTTTCAAAATTTGTGCTGTCTTGTCCAGTTGTCTTCCACTCCACGCTGGCTCGTTTGATGGTACTGGTGATGCTCCTGCATCAAAGAAGGAAAGATGTTCCTTGTAGGAGAATAGAGGCAGCATAACAATACAAATAGATTCTTTAAAATATAGTGCACCCATGGCCTCTTTTTAGAGAAAATATTTCAGGCACTATACAATCGGTCTTTAGTGTGAACAAGGGGGCCTTTAGGGCACCCTTAGGTATTTGACCAGCCCCTCGCTCAGATTGAGTTTAGATTTGAGTGTCAAATCAACTTAGAAGTTGAATCATAAGTGGGTGGGAGGTTGACTAGAATCATAAATGTGTCACTCTTAGGTGTGCATGGATTTTTTCATAAATAGTCGTGCATCGGGAGCATATGCTATTCTCTTGTGTTTTCAACTGGCACACGTGTGCACACTTCCTTTGTATTCTGAGAGCATGTTGATTTTATAACCATTTGTATAGTTTGTGCCCTTCATAAATGTTTTTTTTGGGCCATGAATGAACTAATAGGTGTTTTGGAGATGTTGGATTTGTGTCACCATTTGCAGACAAAATTTTAGTGGTAACATATGCCCCTTGATGTGCGAGGTTAGGAGAATACGTATAGCCTAAATACATCAATGTTTCTTCTACTGAGAGTACTATTGTAAGAAAGAGTGTTGAGAGGAATTGCAAGAGCAACCCATTAGAGGGAGAGGGGAACCTGTGGGACCCAAACCTTTCTCGAGGTGTGGAGAAATAAAAATTGTATACAAACGAGGCGGGCATGCCCCATGCTCATGTCATGTAACTCAAATGTGTAAGACAGTAACTGAAGTTGTATGATGATGTAGATAGCTGAAACAACCTCTGGGGTGGTTTGATAATAGAAGATGACAATTCATATGGTGAACATACTCTGAAAAGAGGCGATGACACTTTGTAAGACGTGTCGATGACTCCCAGGCATTGATATCCTAACAAATTTCATAGGTCTTCGTCTAGTATAAAACAACTGCAATAGTCACAAAATAAGACCCACTGTAACATGAGATTGTGTTGAAGTAAATAGTTATGGGGGTCAATGACAACATAGAGTAATGATTGTTCTCCCTATGCCATCTGGGACTCCTCATGGTAAAGGTAATGAGATTCAAGATATGGTCGCCCTTATGGAAACTGTGTTGATGTCAATAGAAAGGGAGATGAGAATCTAAGAAGAAAAGGGCTTCAATAAATCTACGGGATGAGATCAGGAACTAATGAGGGACATGGACGAACTCAAGATGTGGTGAGACTAAATACTGCCCTTGGTTGGGGAAATGTGTGAAGTATGAGTGGAAACAACCGTGAAACTGGATCTAGCATTAGGGGGATGAATGGACGTGGGTTTAAATTGTACCAGAGGCATGACAAAGTGGAAAAACTCAGATATCAATGGTACATGGATTGTGGGATACTCAAAGTTTATGGACAATGTCAACAATAGTAGAAGATAATGAATGCCCCAACCAAGGGAGACATAGGTTGCTTTGTTAGGAAAATAAGGTTGCCAAGGGAGACAACAAAAATCTATGTAAATGTTAGAAACAAAGGATTTTTACAATTACCAAATGAATAAAGAATAATTTGGGATGAGTGTACAGATACAGAAATGAGTGCCCTAGTGAAATATGGCTTGGCCTATGAGGGCGCAAGTTGTGTGGAGAGTGGGTTGAGGGTGGGGGCCCCATCAGTGGGTTTTTGTATGAGGTAAATGAATGGAGGACAATATACAGATGGGAAAACTGATTGTGGATGAAATGGAGGGTTAATGATACTACAGAGGCGCAGTCAAATGTGGACCATGATGGGATAACTTGGGAGTCCATTGGGAAAGCTAGAAAAATGAGGAGGAGTATGTGTTTGATTCTAGGAAATGAATAAGACTATCGGGACTCCCATCCCTAGGGGATGAAAGAAGCATGAGTGTCAAAGTGCTAAGGGGGACTATGAATGGGACAAATCATGTGGGGAAGAGTGATTTTGGGTGCCAATACTGAAAGGTAGCAGTGGTGATGGTACTGCAGAGCTGGATGTGAGGATCCTATAGGAAATTGTTGGAGGGTGTGAGTGGGAGATGAAATTGATATTCAGAGGGAATGATTACATGCCATTGTCAATCATATACATGAAGGGGATGCAGTGGTTTGTGATGACCAAGAGCCTGCACATATTAAAATTGAATACCTAATGTGAACAATATCTGAAGATAAAGAACATATAACAACTATGTGATAATTTTGAACATGAGTAGCCATACCTGAGTCTGTCATGGAAAGATGCTCCACTGGGGAAAAGTGAAAATGATAACCCGAGGAAAATGACTATGTAAGTGGTAAAAAATGGTTCGTAAAATGGAGCTTATGGGCTCCTGTACCAAAAAATGAAAGTGGGGAAAAGGGCTTAGATATGGAAGGTGGGCCCATAATGCCATCCCAGTTGCACCGACACTATGGGCAATCAGGAAGTAGTTTGGTGGGAGTACACAGACCTCCCCTTTTCTCGAGGAATGATCAATAAATATAATGAATTACATTCACAAGATAATTGGTATGAAGTATCAAAGGAAGCTCGGGAATATATGTGTGGAATTATAAGGCTAATGTTTGGCAGACATATGTGATAGATGGTAAATGATGAGTGTAATGCCCATATTTTTCATGTATTGCACATGTGAAATTGGTTCGTAGATTTTGTTTATGTGTGGTTGATGACTCCTTCATAGTGGGGGATGTACTTGGTGGAGTGTCAAGAAAAAGGGGTGAGTGAGGAAGCTGGATAAAAATACATAGCTCGAGAAGAGAAGGAAATTTGAGAGTGGGGTGTCCTTTTATTTCACATAAGGCACAAGGGAGTTGAACTCAGGGAAGTAGTGGAGATTTGGGCTTGTTCCTCCTTTGTCTACCCATGATATTGGTAGTATTTCTACCCATTGGAGGAGGTAATGGTGCGATAGGATCCTGTAATGAGATCTATATCGGCAATCCCTCTATCTGAGGAGGGAGAGATGGTGGATGGAGATACCATACAGGGATGGAAAGGAACATGTTGGGAAGGGTGAGGAAATAAGATACCTGGAATGCTTCGACTCTAGGTGGGGGGGAGAAAAAGGGAATTTGGGTAATGGCCTAGGGGACTGTCTCGCAAACCAAGATTTTTCCCTGGAGGTGGGGGAGATCCATGACAAGTGGTGCAGTGGCACTCTCAGGGAACTCCTAAGGTAGTATTTCTTTAATTGGTGGAACTTCTATATGGGGAGGGGATGTAGTGATAGGATTCTTGTCTCCGATGTGTGTTCCCTTAGAGGAAACTACACATACTTGTGCTAAAAAAGATGGTTTTAGGAATGGTGGTGCCCCTTGATAAGTTCCCAACATGGATGGGTCTTGGAATAATCCAGGGCTATTGTTGACAACTGGAAAATCATCCGAGATAGCGTATACAAGGGGGAGGATGTTATCGATGTTGGAAGAATGGTTAGGCTCATAATGTGTGAGCTAGTCGATGGTGACGATCTTCCCATTATGGGGGAACATCATTGTATGAAACACAGAAGACATGACCACCTTCATAGAATACATGTAGTTTCATCTGAGAAATATATTGTAATCATCTTGGGCATCGATAACATAAATGTCAATGAGGATTATTTTTCCCCCAAGTTCTATGGGGAAATTTTGAGAAATCCCTACAGAATATGTTAGTTGATTTTTGTAAGACCAAAGGGTGATGGCATATGGTACTAGCTTAGGGGAGACAATTTTATTCCATATGTGTTTATACATGATGCATGTGGATGCACCTTCATCGATGATACGTCGATAAAATGTAGTGTTCTAGATATTAACTAGTATCCAGAAGGCTACTTGGGCAGGAAGACATGGTTCTCTACTATTTGAATCAAATGTGATCAGCTGTGTGACAGCTGGGTTGACTGCCCCTAAGGAAGAAAGCAAGGATTTTCACTATGATGGATACATTTGGAGGACCTCCAACACAAACATGGCTATAGGAGATTGGGTTAATTCATCAACCATAATATATTTATGAGCATCCCTAGCATGAGGGTTATGCACATTTTTTCATAAAGGTATATGTGGTATGCGGGGAATGGGTTCCACATCAGGATGTGGAATCATAAATGGTTGTCCTGTAGTAGCTGACAGTCTTTCTGAGTTGGTTTGGGTAGATTCGGGAGGCATACCATATTGACGGTTATGGGTTTGCAAAAGAATTTCTTCACTAGTGAGGAGGACATTGCGATCAACCAAATTCTCAGGTTGACTGACACCTAGGTTTGGATATTTCCCTATTTGTGGTGAGTTAGGTTTGATCACTTGTTGGGTTTTCATCACACATTGGTATGGAATGGGGTTTTTCAAAACAGTCGGAGGTGGTGGTTGAAAATACTATTGTGGGGCTTGCTTAGGGGCAGGTGGTGTCGGAGGGCCCTGTGAGTTTATGGATGCCCTCATCCATTGGAGATCATGAATTTGTGGTAAATGATGAGTATAATGTCCATAATCACCACATATAGCGCAAGGGAAGTTAGTCTGAAGATTTTTTTCTTCCCTTGTTGTGGTTTATTGTGATTGGTGCCCCCTTGGGTGTCTTGGTATTGGTTGCCCCCAGTGGGATGGTTGTGGGGGTCATTCCCTCTTGGTCTTGGGTTGTCATTGTTTATTTTTCTTCATTTATTCTTATGAGTCGGATTGGTCATATTCAACTATTTAAATGTATGAACCTGTTGAATGGGAAAGGGATGAAAAAATTTGATGCCAACATGTGGTTGTCTTCGTGGAGGATTAACTGGCTGGGGAGGACTAGGAAATGGGAAATATGGATGGTTGTGTGGATAGGATCCATATGGTGTATAGGAAGTAGAGGTAATTCCACTACTACTAGGTTTATATCCAGGGGATGGGGGTGGACTTGTACTGGATTGAGAGACTAGATACAACATGGGTACCAGTGGGGGTGCTCCCAATGACTGAGGGGGAACAACAAGATATGATTGTTGGTAAAGGGGAGGAGGATAACAAGGGGGTCCTACATATATCAACGGATATTTGGTTTTACTGTTCATAGGTGGTGGTTGGGTGTATGGATTTTTGTGTGTTGTGGTACCAATCAATCCATTTACTGAGTGAGGCATCCCAGGTTTGTCTTGGATGAATGGTATGGGTCTCAAGGCATGAGGTAATACCGTATATATGTATCATGACTGTGAATAAATGAGGTCGTACTATTGAGACTTGTTGATGACATCCTCTTCACTTTGGCAGAGGGTGGAGGCCACATATTTGGCAAGGAAAGGGACAATTGATCTAAGAAACCAATCGACACATTGTTGCTTGGTGGTTTTTTCTTTGCATAAACCACATCACCAACACCATTTGTGAATGTGGTCGACAATATGTGTGGCTGAGGTTTGTTTAAATGAAGAGAGTAGTTATAGACCATTGTCATGGTGGATTGGTAGTTGAAATAAGGTCAAGAATGTTTTGGCCAATGATTCAAAAGTCAAATGGGACCCTGATTTTTCATCTACATACCACTTGGTTGATGGGCCTGTGAGTGTGCACTGAAATAACCTTAAACAGATAGAGTCTTCCATGATGTTGTTTGAAGAGAACCATAAGTGGAAGGTCATCATATGATTGGTGGGATTTTATCCCACCTTTCCTTCATACTTGGGAATGTTCGAAGGTAGTTTGGTAGGCATTGCAGGCCACGTGGGGTCGTGCAATATAGGGTTATTCATGAGTTTGCAATATAGTTATGTTGAGGGAGGCCAAATATGGCATCTGGAGTGGCAGTACAGGATTAGTTCCAACCATGGTGTGAGTGGTTTGTGTACCTGACCTATGAGGGGGGTTAGGTGGGGTTGTACTTCCCCCTTGGGAAGACGTTTTCCCTTTGCTTCCTTGTAAAGGAGAGCTAGTGGATGGTTGACCTTGGGAAGTGGACCCAAGTAAGTGGAAGTAAGAAACATTGATCCAAATATAGTATCACTCACAGGGGTGTGAGAGGTTTGGGACGATGAGTTGGAGAGACTAGGAACTCCTCCTATCAGATGAGGGAGGTTCTACAAGCATCTGGAACGATGGGGATTTTGTGGGTCCCCTATGATGTCCAACTGTCAAAGTGGATGTGTGCAAATGGTGATGAGAGAAATAAAATGAACAAGAGTCTTTGTTATAGTTTTGGACCTTCAAAATATATTTCACAATTGCATGTAATCACAAGAGGATCATACATAAATTAATTTAAAAGAATCATACATGTGGGTAGGTGGATTTTTTCCATGTGGGAGAAAAAAGAAAATAAATTCTCATGTCCTAAATATGTCATGTCCTTTCTCTCGAATAGAACTGGACCTTCCAATAGCACTCAATAGTGGGGTCTGAAGCCACCAGAAGAGGAACTAGTGAATCATGAAGCAATCACTTATAATGAAGGGTAGAGGGTGCATATCCCAAAAGAGCTGGTGATATTTCCCAATAGCCACACGAAATATGATCAAGGTGTAATTGCAGCCCACAATTGCCACCTGGGTAGATGTCTTAAAATTAAGTCACTAGCTACCTCGGTCAAAGTGCAACATTTAGATTTTCGAACTCATAAATGGGTCACGGGTTGGATCCCTTCCAAGAGGTGGGTTCCTCAAGGGGGGACTCACAGAACAAACATACCTTGGCCTTTGATCCTTCATGAGTATATCCCTTCCTTATGGTGTTAGGAACACTTGAATTGGATGATTTTAAAGTTCCCTATTTGTCAACTTCTAATGTTTGAAGATGTGAGAACCAAACAATGGGGATTTATTTGGATGCCTATCCCCAATATCCTACCTAGAATAAAAAAGCTTCTTTTGGAACCTCCTGGGAAGGAAATCTTAGTGAGTTTTTAGAAAAAAATTAGATGTGATTGTTTGGGAGATTGGGAGTGTGAACCAATCACATTTGAATTAAGTGGTAGTGGATAATTTCTTCAAGAAAAATTGGGACATTTCGTAATCCCTTTGGAGGAAACCTACTTCAACCTACACAATTCGAGATGAAATTATTTGAGTGAGTAGTGACTTTGTGTATGAGAAAGTGATAAAATTGTACCAATTTTTATAATAATTTAGGTGTCACCTTGCAGCATGTGGACTTCGTGTGGTCCTTACAAGTCTTGATTACCTATCTTACTAGATGCCATTGGTACAACCTTGCATAATTTTAAAGTCCCTATATAACTAACATGTGGACATATGGGTCCTTACCAATCCTTTAAACTCCCTAATGTGATTTAATCTAAGAAATATTCAAAAGACTATCCTATATTGCAAGCATGTGGGCATGTATGGGCCCGTTACAATAATATTTAAACTCCCCTAGTGATGTAAAATAAGAAAGTAGCTTCAAAACTATCCTATCTTTGCAGCATGTGGGCATGTATGGGCCCTTACAAATTTAAGATGTTTGAAAAAAGAAAATAAGAGGAGCCCTAGGGGGCTTTGTCCTCTCCTAAATATTTTGTCTTTAAGGGAGATGAAATCTTCCCTCAATTGTTTTTTTGATTCTCAATATCTCTGTATGGTGCGAGAGAAAAGCATACTTAATGATTGAAGTTTGATTTCTCATCCCAATGCAAGTGTTTATATATGTGATAGTGAATGATTCCAACTTAACTTTTACAATCAAAGCAAGCCATCCATGTGGAAAAATGAAAGAAAAAAGAGGATAAATATGTATTTTAACCCCCTAAGTGCCTATGTTTTGAATAGCCCTTCATATGGAGAGGGAATCTAAGTGTGGTGCTTATTACAAATTACATAGAATCAAGGTTTAGAAGGCTAGGGGCCTTCAAAATATCACAACAAATCCTTACAATGTTGAATTTCTAGATAGATGCCCAGGTCACATAGTAGACATAGGTGCAGGTGGCGCAAATGCGCAAAGAAACAATGAACTATTGGCACATTATGTGCATAATGAACTACAAAAGATAGTGTTGTTGGCACACGTGCTGAGAAAATGGACCTGTGGGATGAAAAACCCATGAACATTCTGATACACGATCGAGAAGAAAATTTTGAATGAAATTATCTTATCCCAGCTCTGAATATAGATTTTTGCAGGTCGTCTTGGGCCGGTTATGATCCCTGCAAGGTAAATAGATAAAAAATAAGTGTTCAAACAACCCAAATAGGGAGGAAATTGATACCTTTCCCCAGTATGGTCGCCAATCTGTTGTATCATTTTCGTCCCTTGAATGAGAAACATAGGGACACTTGCAAGTCTAGTTGGGTTAGATGAATAGGGCATAAGTTAGTGTATGATGCAAATGACTCAATAACATGAAATAAACAAAAAACTAAGCTAATAACAACTAAAGAAAATAAACTAAAGTGCATAAGGAAATTAGTACCAAAATCAAACAAACAATTGACCAATATTCATGCCACCAATGGATAGATTGTATTAGTGGGAAAACACCAAAGAGAAAGGGAGGCTTATGGGTCCCCTCTTCCTCCAAGGGAGGGCTCTTGAATCCCCTATGAGAGATCTCTTCTTACAAATAGAAAACTAAAAGGAAATGGTGAAGAAATCCAAAGTTCATTCACTTAAGAGGTGAGGTGAGTATCTCAATGAAATGATGCTAGTATGCTCTAATAAAGAAAGAGGTTCCTTGTAGGTGAATAGAGATAGCATAACAATACATATAGATTCTTTAAAATATAGTGCACCCATGGCCACTTTTTATAGAAAATCTTTGAGGCATTATCCAACTGGTATTTAGTGTGAACAAGGGGGACTTTAGGGCACCCTTAGGTCTTTGACCAACCCCTCACTTGGCTTCAAGTTGGATTTGAGGTTCAAATTGACTTGGGAATTGAAATAGAAGTGGGTGGGAGGCCGACTAGAATCATAAATGCATCGTTCGTAGGTGTGCACACATTTTTTCATACACATTCACGCATCGAGGGCATATGTATTTTTCCTGCATTTTCGACTGAGGCACATGCGCATGCTTCCTTTGTATTATGACCGCATGTTGATTTTATAAACAATTGTATAGTTTGTCCCCTTTGGAAATGCATATTTTGGGTCGTGAATGAACTAATAGGTATTTTGGAGATGCATGATTCCTGTAACCATTTGCGGATGAAATTTCAGTGATTACAAAATAATGTTGTCTTCAAATCCATATATTCCACTTCAATATCAAAAGCAACAATAATAGATAAAATAAATCTAATAGAATTTGACTTGGCAATAGGAGAAAAAATCTCACCAAAGTCAATTCCTTCTACCTGCATATAACCTTTTGCTACTAACCGAGATTTGTATTTCTCCACTTTTCCTTCTGCATTAAACTTCTTCTTAAACAACTATTTTCTACCAACATAGTTTCTTCCACCTGGCAACTCAACTATATCACATACCTAAATCTTATCCAAGACATCCATCTGTTCAACCATGTCCTTCTTCTAGAGTTTACTATCCTCTGAATTCAATGTTTCCTTGATAGTTCTGGGATCATCATCAGTAATCGATAAAGAAAAATTAGAATGAAAATCAGGTGGACTATACCTTTCTAGTTTCCTTGTTTCCCTCATTGATCTCCTCAATACTGGGGTATGATGTTATTCTTCTTTTGCTTCATATTCTTCAGATGATTCTTATTTTGCATCATCCAACTCAAACTCTATTTTCTAAGTTTCTTCTTTCCTTGGTATGGATTCTTGTTTGGAAACATATTTCACCTCTCTAAAAAAAACATCCTGACTATAAACAGTCTTCTTATTTTTTGGGTTCCAAAGATTATAACCTTTCACACCATCTTTATAACCCATAAATATACATTTTTCATATTTATTATCCAACTTACTCTTATTTTCTTTTGGAACATGTACATAAGAATCAAAACCAAACACTCTGAAATGTTCAAGAGAGGGTTTCTTACCAGTCCATACCTTGTGTGGAGTTTTATCATCCAGGGCTAATGAGGGTGATCGATTGACCAGGTAACATGATGTACCCACTGGCTCTACCCATAATTTATGTCCCAACTTGACACCATTAAGAATTCTCTTTTATTTTTCCATAAGTGTCATGTTCATCCTTTCTGCAACTCCATTCTGCTGAGGTGTGTATGGAGTAGTATTCTGGCTTTCTATTCCACCCTTCTTACAAAATTATTTGAATTCATTTCCGCAGGATTCTCCACCATTATTTGTACTCAATACCTTTATTTTTTTCTCTCTCTAATTTTTTACCAGAGCCTTAAACTCTTTAAAAGTATCAAATACCTATGATTTCTTTATAAGAAAATAAATCCATGTGTTCCTTGAGAAATCATTTATGAATTGATCTGAAAATAGTGGGCTGACTTGTTATTCTATGCAAGCACCCTCTATTCCATTAAAATATAATTTTACAGGACCTTGCTCCATGTGTTAAAATATGCAAGATAAATTATGTGTTAAGTTCATGCTTCTTTTAAATGTTTATGTGTGAGGTCTTTGCAAGACTAAATATGTTTTTTTCATAACTACATCAGCAAAAATAACTTCCAGCATATAATAACCAAAAAACACTCACAACAATAACAAGATGATAAAGGAGTTCACCCCTCTCTAGGCTACATCTCCTTGAGCCTCCATCAATGGACTTGGTTCTCTGGGATTAATTTGTGAAAGATTCTTTTACAATCTCCTGCTCAACTCCAATGGAAATTATGACTGTACCATTGCGATCATAATACATAAAAACCCCAAAAATGACTAATAAAACTCTGAAAATGGATCATGGCTCATCTGGGCATGACCTCTTCTACATGTGGCCTTAAGCTTCCCTGAGCTTCTCTGTGGAAAAAACACCTGTAAAAGTCCTCAAATGGATATGAAACCTATCCAAAAGTGTTCAGATCATAATAATTATCCAAAAATGATTATTTAATCATAGAAAACAAACATGGGCTCATCTGAACATGACCTCAAACAATGAGGGCTTCAAGCTCCCTAGAGCTCTCTGAAACTTCAATGGTTAAAAACCTGCAAAAGAAGTCTTCAAATGGCTATGAAAACAGTGACAATGGATTCATAACGTCCAAAAACTCCTAGCTGGGATTTTATAGTACCTCATTTGGCCAAAAAATGAAGAAGGTAGGGCTCCTACCATTCTCTTCCTTCAAGCTTGTTGTCTCTAGTTCACCAAAACACACCTCTGGGTGTTTAACCAAGAAAACGCTCAAACATTCGTGCTAAAACCTAGCACATGTGTGTAACCGCAAAACTAATCAAACTGTAGGATGGTTAGGGCACACCCAACCCCTAACCGCCAAGGCCGAGGTCACATGGGTAATCACCGAAAACCATGGGCTAACCGTTTCCAAGGATGAATGGTTAAATGAAAAGTGTCCAACGAATGATTGGTTGTAAACATTCAAACCAAAACCAAAAAATTCCACACACATATGGTGGCAGGGTCATGTGATTACACATAAAACTGGGGGCTAACTTCGATGTAATACCAAATCCCATGGGCGCACAATATGTTAAGGTCATATGTATAAAGTGTATGCGACCAGGGGCTTTGACTATGTTTAAAATTCGCATGTACAATATGCTAACACCAGTCACAAGTGTGAACGCCAAAACCACGGGCTGGGGCTAAGCCCCAGCTCGACCCCTGTGCCAACCATTAAACAAATTGAATTCAAATATATATATCAAACCATTTATATAATAAGTAACATATTACAACGCGTTGGTTGGTTGGACTTTGTTAAAGCTTTGGCAAAGGGGGAGGTCCGGGGTTCAATCCCCACGGACTCCATAATATTTTGAACCAATCAACCAATTACAAAGGTGCCACGTGGTAGCCCATGACTGGGCCACATGGCACCACACCATTTTCCCATTAAATGCCACGTGTCATAACATCACTCATCCACATCTACCAATCTGAAACTGCCACATCAATATATGCCAACTCAACATATGGACATGCCACATCATCATAAGACCTCTACCACGTCAACATCCATACGAACTGTACAGATTGTACAATCAACCCATTTTTTTCTACCTGTTTGGCGATTCGAACAAATCGTGATATCTCTCTCATCCAACACAATATCTCTCTCATTCGACGTCTGTGTAAACCCAAACGAGTTTCGTTGGGTTCGTGACGACGAGGGCTACACACCCGTTCGTTTTGAGGCAATTTCAAGAACATTGATTTCTGAGCTAAATTTTGACCCCTGGTCCAGATTTTGATCATGCTTTCCCACTGAAAGGCTTTTGGACCCAAAAAATCCTATGATTATCTGTTTGAGCTTCAATACTCTTTTTCTTTCAAGTTCTATCAATTGATTCTACTTGAAAAGTCTTTTCGACAATCACCTGGATACCTTGACATGCCTTGCACTGCAACTGACTATGTCCCTCAGCCACTGTTCTCTGGCTGCTGCTGACCCACTGTTCTCTTCATGATTGGAAGACTCCCAACTTTCCCACTAAGAATCGAGTCCCTCTTGTGAACTCTTTAGCGTCAACACAATCTTCTCTCCAATGGCTGCAAAAACTTTCCTGTCACATCTTGTCACAAACCAAGAAAACTATCAATCTTGAAAACAAATTTATACAAGACTGAAAATGATGCCAACAAAGTTTTTTTTTCTCTTCAAACAAACTATCGCATCTTGTACTTCATCAAAAAACATGGCGTTTTCCTGCATCTTGGTGTACTCAAAATCAACTTACAAGTCGACAAACACCATCGACTAAACATAAGTCAAAAAACATGATCGACACAACATAGTCATCAAGACAACATCAACACACATCGAGACTCATTTGAAACATATCGACCTTCCAAAAATGACAAGTCAACAACATGATACACAATCATGTTACAATCATGAATTATTCATGATGAACTATCACCAGGTTCACTGCTTACACATACACAAAAACAAATGCATGTGCATGACTCTTCAACTCTCCTTCTAGTACAAACATAAGTACATAAACTTGAAACATGTGGGTACATAAGAGCTGAATATGAAAAAGATATATGGCAGTAACAAGTGAACATCATACCCCACTTTTACATCCTCCTGGTGAAGTTGTGCTACAACAAAAATGCCTTCAATTGAATTGCATTCACATGCAACTTGCATCATACAAGTTGTGATAAGCTGCTGCAACTTGTCATACTCTCAACATAAATGCACACATAAGGATGAAAAGTGCATTTACAACAGAAAATGCAAGCCTTACTTGCTCAAGAAATCCAACCATTTCTTACCAAGCCAACTCAACGGTGACTTTTTCTACTGAAAATCGTCCACTTGTGAATCATCTTGACTCACATCAATGATGGAATCTCCTCTTCCATTCTTGCCAATCTATTTATCCATCTGCTTCTTGTGTTGTGGATGAGTGGTTGGATGCAATGTCCAACATTGGTCAATGAGATGACCACTCTTCTGACAATGAGTGAAAATCTTTTGCATCCTCTTTTCACATTGTCTTTGCTTATAAAGTTTCCTGAAAGTGGTCAATCTTTTCCAACATTTTGAAACATGATGGTTATATAAACCACAATATGTACATGGATTTTTTCTTCCATTTTTACATACAAATTTATCATGCTTAACATAATCAAAAGAAACTGAATGATAAGAAGAATTATACCTCAAACATTCACCTTTATCGCCTCTTTGAGGAGGTGAATTTGAAGAGTTACAAACTCTCCTTTGAATACCAACAATAGTGTTCTTGTCCTCATCGCTGTCACAACTCTTTTTTTTCACAGATTTTCATTCATCTTGAACACAAGCCTTGCATGCTCGAGGGATTGAACTTTCAACAAAAGTTCTTAAACTTTCACTTTTATAGCCTTCTTGAGGAGGTGAACTTGAAACAAAATTTGTTCTTG
The DNA here is from genome assembly GCA_000966675.3 of Picea glauca. NCBI lineage: Eukaryota > Viridiplantae > Streptophyta > Pinopsida > Pinales > Pinaceae > Picea > Picea glauca. The sequence goes on along the minus strand of JZKD02S1809577.1, from coordinate 370,552 downwards.
GAACTTTTTTCCTTGTCTCCTCAACTTTGGAATTTTCTCCATCTCTTCATTCATATCCAAGACCACAATACTTGGGTCTCTCGTCAACAAAAATAGGTTCAACAATTCCTTGTGCATGCTTGCCTAAACCTCTACCTTCATAGCCCATTTTTAACAATAACTTGGGCCCTATTCCTCTTGTGTGATTTTCAAAAACACCAAAACATTCATCTTGAGAGGAATTTGAAGATAAACTAACATTACATACCTTATGTTCATGCATGTACTTGGTAAGGGTTTCCTATGCCTCGTGGAGTTGAATCTCCATCTCATGCAACTTTTCAAGAAGATGGTCTTTCTCCTCCTTCATGGCCATCAACTAATCTTCAAGGGAAATGCTATCCTTTCTATCTTCCCACATCTTTTTCACGACATCTCTCATGGTTAGTAATTCCTTCAACATCTCTTTGTCAAAGAACTTTGATTTTGAAAATGTATGAGAACTATCAATGTTTGAAGCTTCTTCCATCCTTGCAAGATATCAAACTTCAACACAAAACTTGCACAAATAACAATAGCTAAATCTCAAGCTATCAATGGCATACACATGAGCAAAACAAACTATGCTCTAATACCACCTGATCTGAAAATAGTGAGCTAACTTGTTATGCTATGCAAGCACCCTCTATTCCATTAAAATAAAATTTTACAGGACCTTTCTCCATGTGTTAAAATATGCAAGATAAATTATGTGTTAAGTTCATGCTTCTTTTAAATGTTTATGTGTGAGGTATTTGCAAGATTAAATATGTTTTTTTCATAAATACATCAGCAAAAATAACTTGCAGCAAATAATAACCAACAAACACTCACAACAATAACAAGATGATAAAGGAGTTCACCCCTCTCTGGGCTACATCTCCTTGAGCCTCCATCATTGGACTTGGCTCTTTGGGATTAACTTGTCAAAGATTCTTTTAAAATCTGCTGCTCAACTCCAATAGAAATTCTAACTGTACCATTGGGATCAGAATACATAAAACCCCCAAAAATGACTAATAAAACTATGAAAACAGATCATGGCTCATCCGGGCATGACCTCTTCTACATGTGGCCTTAATCTTCCCTGAGTTTCTCTATGGAAAAAACACCTATAAAAGTCCTCAAATGGATCTAAAACCTATCCCAATGTGTTCAGAGAATAATAGTTAGCCAAAAATGATTATTCAATCACAGAAAACAAACATGGGCTCATCTGAACATGACTTCAAACAATGAGGGCTTCAATCTCCCTAGAGCTCTCTAAAACATCAATGGTTAAAAACCTACAAAAGAAGTCTTCAAATGGCTATGAAAACAATGAAAACAGATTCATAATGTCCAAAAACTCCTAGCTGGGATTTTATGACACCTCATTTGGCCAAAAAATGAAGAAGATAGGCCTCCTTCCATTCTCTTCCTTCAAGCTTGTTGTCTCTGGTTCACCAAAAAACACCTCTAGACGTTTAACCAAGAACATGCTCAAGCATTCGTGATAAAACCTAGCACATGCATGTAACCATAAAACCAATCAAACTGTAGGATGGTTAGGGCGCACCCAGCCCCTAACTACCAAGGCCGAGGTCACATGCGCAATCACCCAAAACCATGGGCTAACCATTTCCAAGGCCGAATGGCTAAATGAAAAGTGTCCAACGAACGATTGGTTGTAACCGTTCAAACCAAAACCAAAAAATTATGCGCGCATATGGTGGCAAGGTCATATGATTACTCATAAAACTGGGGGCTAACTCCATTGTAATACCAAATCCCGCATGTGCACAATATGTTAAGGTCATATGTATAAAGTGTATGCGACTGCGGGATTTGAATATTTTTAAAATTCACGCGCACGATGTTCTAACACCAGTCACAAGTGTGAACGTAGAAACCATGATTTGGGGCTAAGCCCCAGCCCAACACCCATGCCAACCATTAAACAAATCGAATTCAAATATATATCAAACCATTTATAAACAAGTAACATATTACGATGCGTTGGTTGGTTGGACTTTGTTAAAGCTTTGGCAAAGGGTGAGGTCCGGGGTTCAATCCCCATGGACTCCATAATATTTTGAACCAATCAACCAATTACAATGATGCCACGTGGCATCCCATGACTGGGCCACATGGCACCACACCATTTTCCCATTAAATGCCACATGTCGCAACATCACTTGTCCACATCTACCAATCTGAAATTGCCATGTCAACATATGCCAACTCAGCATATGAACATGTCGTATGGACTGTACGGATTGTACAGTCAGCCCATTTGTTTTTACCTGTTTGGAGATTCGAACAGATCGCGATATCTCTCTCATTTGACATCCGTTTAATCCCAAATGAGTTGCATTGGGTTTTTGACGACGAGGGATACACACCCATTCGTTTTGAGGCAATTTCAAGAACATTGATTTTTGAGCTAAATTTTGATCCTTGGTCCAGATTTTGATCATGAATGAAACATAATACACATATTTACCTAGTGATGGAATAGGAACAGGTCCAAACACATCACTATGTATCAACTCTAAGATCCCATTTGCTCTTGTAGCACCAGATGGGAATCTTACTCAATTATGTTTACCATATATGCAATGTTCAAAAAAATCAAAATACAAAGTGAAATTAGACATACCTTAAACCATACCTTTACCATGTAGTGTTCGAAGGCCCTTTTCTCTAATTTTCCCTAGTATTTGATGCCACAACATGGTCTTCTTTCCAGGGATAGTATTGGTCTTGTCTTCTTTATTTCTCTACTCAGGGACAACCAAATTGTTAAACCCATTAGTATAAATTCTTCCCAACAAATTGTAAATAGTTCCACACCAAAATCCCCTCATCAACACCATTTATCCTCATACCATGTTGCAAGTTACATTTCCCAATATAGTATCCACTCCTACATCATCCAACTTGCTTACAGATATTAGGCTTCTGGCTAGTTTTGGAATGTGCAGAACCCTGGGGAGAGTTCTAATCCTTCCATATTTTAGAAACAACTTAACCCTTCCATGTCCCATGATTTTGGCTGTTGATTCATCTCCTAGGAATACATCACCACCATCATATTTTTCATATTCACAGAACCACCCATTTTGAGGAGTCATATGATATGACGCACTTGCGTTGATTAACCATACACCACAGTTTACATGTGTACCTGTAGATGCCAAGTAAACATCAGCTCCTTATTCAATGGAGATTTTATCCTCTGTGGAAGAGGTATTATCATCTCCCTTTGTTTTATCAACCTTCTTAGATTTGCAATCTTTCTTATAGTGCCCTGTTTTACCACACTTCTAGCATTTCCTCAAATATTTTCCTGGAGATTTAGATCTACATGTAGATTTAGATCTCCCCCCCGAAGACTTACTAGGATTCATGTATTGGGTATGACCTCTTACAAATAAAGAATTTGTGCTCTGACTATACATGCTTCTCCACCTCATCTCTTCATATAAAAAGGATGCAACTACATCGTCATACTTCAATGTAGATTGAGTGATACTACCAATTGATACAACCAGATTATCCCAAGAGTCTGGAAAAGAACATAAAAAAGTAATACACTTATCTTCATCTGCAATCATAATATTAACAGATACCAGTTGACTTACCATAGTATTAAAGGCATTTATATGTTTTGTCATAGAATCTCCATCTTCCATCCTAAGATGATACAACTTTAGAAGAAACAACTTGTTTACCAGGGAATTTGATTGATACAAATTCCCTAACTTATTCGATAGTTCCTTGGTTGTATATTCTCTTGAGACATTCAACAACACTGAATATCCCAGTCAGAGTCGATTAATACTCCTTTCTCTTCTTTCCAACTTCTCCCAATCTTCCTTTGACATACTAGTAGGTGGTGTACTAGTAGTTTGTGTACTAGTAGGTTGTGTACCAGTAGACTTTGTGCCAACAGACTATGCACCAATAGGTTGTGTACTAGGATCCACAATGATCCATTGTTCATTGTCTACAAGAAGGTCCTCCATATTGAGATTCCATAGCTCAATTTTTTTACCGTTGAACTTCTCTATCTCGATTCTAGAAGAGATCGCCATTTTTCTTTCTACACTTGAATCACCACTACAAAATCTCCCACTAAACCCAGATTTATCACAGACCCAAAATAAACTTGATCTATCAAGACCAAGCCAAACCCTCAACAACAAAGGCATCCCCCTGAAGCCAAAAATGAGATCTAACACCACATGTAAGTTTTAAACCTGTGAAGTAAAGCAATGCATATAGATTCTTAAGAAACACATAAATTAATCAATGGCTCATACACATAGTACACAAAGATTTATGCTGGAAACCCTTAACTGGGAGAAATCCAACCTTCCTTGGTTCTGCACCTTTCAACTCTTCATTTTATTAATTTCACCATTCACCATAAACTATATAGAATATTTTAGGTATTTTGTAGGTACCAAAACGCTAATCCCTTAATCGGGGATTAATTTAGAAAACCTCTAAAAATAGCAAAATTTGCTAAAATACAAAAAAAAATGTCCAAACATGGGATCAGAAGCAGTTGGGATCATCATACTCATTTTTCAAATCTGAGACGCCCACACACACACATGAAAAGAATATAACACATACTCAACAAGTTCCTCCATAGGCGGAACAATGAAATATTCTTCAGAAAGATCCTCAATCACATCCATAAAAACATTTTTTTCCTCACACTTGTTCTCGGGAAAGTATTTGTCATCAATATTATAAGAAAGACCCTTGATTTGACGTTCAACCATTTCATCCCTAGTTAATTTTTGGATCTTGAGGGAAGTTGCATAAGGGGATAATTCGGTGGTTTTAGGATGAGGAGGAAAGGAGGGTTTTCAAGTCTGGGAGGATACAATTTGTTGGGATTCCTTGGCTCGTTGAGTAGCTTCCAACCAAGTTTGGGGGCGTTCCATGAGAACATGTTCATGAATATCATCTTTGAGGCCAAGTGCTCAAATGTGGCAATAAATTCTTCCATTGTCCCAGACTTCTTTAACTTCACCAAACATCCTAAATGTTGGGTGCCAGAGTTGAAGCAGTCATAAAGTTCGACCACAAAATGTGTCCAAGCAAGATACCCTTGGCATGACTTTTTTCTCAATTGCCACCATTTACATCATTCCAGATCTAGATGTAGGACACCATAATGAAACTTGGATAAATCATCAGTAATTCCATGTAAAGAGAAATAATGTTCCAATTGGGTTCCCAACCTATAGGATTTGATCCATGAAATTTGTTCACCTCAATTCTGGGAGGGCGAAGGTCTCAGAAAAAGTGGGTAGTATGAGGGCCTTGTTAATGGGAATGTGTTGGACATATTTTCATTGATTTCAACAGTCGTTGTGATGATTTTTTGTTATAATGAATTATCATTGTGATTTACCAGAGCTGAGATTGTCATTGATGTCAACAATATATCAGTTAGAAGAAGATGTCAAACAGTATGCAGAGATAAAAGGCATAAGCTCAGGAGGAGGAGCGAACAACATGCAGAGATCAAATCTCAGAATGGAAAGCATAGTACAAAAGCGAATGAATATCAAAGCTCAGAAGGAAGAGTGCATTATAAAGTATATCAATTAGTATAAGAAGAGAACAATATAAAGTAATTCGTTATTATTGTTGATCAAGATAGGATCAACAATGTTCCTATGATAAAATATCAGGATGGTTAGCAAATGCAAAGATAAAATCTTGGAAGGAAAAATGTAAGCTCAAGGTGAGAAGCTTCAGCAACCATGCGATCAGAGTGAGAAGCCTTAGCAACCGTCCGATCAAGAGGTTGACTGTGTTGATGGTCTAAATATAATGGAAATCAGTCATATGAGTGACCATGGGCTTGAGGATCGTGACCATCGATCTGCAAGACAGATCAACGAAAGGGATAAATTGTGGAGATCATAAGGAGAATTAAATGATGCGCTACTTCCAATACTACAATTGGCCTAGATCGTTAGATCTCATAGACTTGAATATCGACAATTGTGGTTGATCCAACAAGCAATCAGTTTAAGTCAGATTAAGACATGCTCGTCGGATGCACAATCTCTAGATCAACGATAGGGATGAATTGCAAAGATCGAAATGATAATTAAATATCACACTAGTTCAAATCCTGCAATTATTCAGGACCATTGGATATTATAGCTTCCAAGATAAATGATTATGGTTGACTCACCAACAACGCACAACTTCCAATTGCGCAGTTTGGGTGACGATTTAAATCACTCACAAGTTGTGGTTTTGCAATCATCCTTGATCTAGGATCTGCCTCGAGTGTCTTCACAACCATTGGATCACATTTTAGTGGAAGGATAGGATAAGATAAAAGTTCGAGAATTTGATTATCTGAATACCCATCAACCGTCGGATCAAAACCAAATTCCCATCAGTTGTTGAATAACATTAAAGTGGAAGGATAGGTTAAGTGAGGTAAAGGGTTGAGAGTTCGATTATCCAAATATTCACTAGCCATCAGATCAAACACAAATTCCCTTCAACCATCGGATCATTTTTTAATGGAAGGATAGGATAAGTGAGGTAAGATCTGAGATCTCATCTATGCGAAATTCCATCAATCATTGGATCATTCTAAGTGGAAGGAAAGGATAAGTTAGAAGAGATGCATTGCAGATAGATCAATCCATTGATCTAGGATCATGATTGATGAACAACATTTAGTTCAGGTATAAATATGTGAGGAGGTCATACTCCAGAAAGTTTGAGATTTGAAATACCCGAAGCCCAGAAATTTGAAATGAATAAGGACCATCAGATTTGGAGGACATACGATGACCATTGGATCAGTGTTATTGGTCAATAGACCATGTCAGCAAGGACATGTGGCAGACCATGTCAACATGGACATGTGGAAGACCATGTCAGTAGACCACAGCAGTAAAGACACATGGCAGACCATGTCAGAAGATCTACATCATCATACCACATCAAAAAATACATGTTCCAGACCATGTCAGCAAACCACGTTAGAAAATACACATGGAATAATCAGATGATGATAAGCGTCAAGAGGAAATTGGCTCATGCCATGTCAACATGTGACATAATAAAGTTACATCACTCGAGGAGAATTTCTTTGGGAGTTTCACCACCAAGAAATATCAAAAGTCTCGAAGTCCCAAAGGATGAAGTCCTGAAGGACGAAGTCCCGAAGGATGAAGTCCCGAAGGACAAAGTTTCGAAGTCACTCTCAGTCGTCGATCTGAGATACCCTTTGGATACTATTCCAACTGTTAGATCAAGGATATGAATATGTGTCACATTGGGATATCTACATTGACGTCAATAAGAAACTGTGACAAACCATGTCAGCATTCCACGTCAGCAAGGACACATGGCAGAGTCAGAGAATGACAAGTGTCAAGTTTAAATCATCATTTCAGGGACGTGCAAATCGGGAATCTGAGTGACACATGGTAGCTACTCATCTCATGGCATGTCATCAAGTGATGTGAGTAAGCTACGCCACTCCGAGAGTTTTTCTATGGGATTTTTACCACCAACACTTTCCCAAAGTCCCGATGTGGACACAAGACGTATGATCTGAAAGATCACTTCAGGAGGAAGGATAGTGTAAGTGGAAGTATTAACCGACAACAAGAGGTCTCCACCACTTATGATTGACTCAACAGGTGATCACTTCAGAGGAAACAAGGGGTTCATATTTGAAATATTTGAAGGTCAGAGACCCAAAGGAGATCTCGACCATTTATCTGAAAGGGACATGCATCAGTGGATTGATAGCTCTGGAAGATTGATTTACAAAGGAAAGAAGGGGTTGATATTTGAAATATCTGAAGTCTAGAGACCTGAAGGAGATCTCGACTGTTGATATGATGTCAGGTGCACTTACAACCATTGATAAAAACATAGTGGAAGGATAGCCCAAGTATAATAGACAAAGTCGTGGAGTAAATGGTGTCCATCCATCTCATTTACTAATTATGTCTCAGCTGTCAGATTAAGCAATGAATGATAGATGTAAGGATAAAATATAACCATTAATATGGTTCCTTGATATAAATGTGAACCATCCAATCTATTCGGCGATATCGTATTTGGGAGATTTTAAATGTTGGAAGTCACAATGACCCGAAGTCTAGACAATCATTCATCTCATCGGGGGCTTGAATCGTGACCATTGAATTGATAAGCTCTCAAGAGCTCGTATCACCTAACGTCTGAATAACACCACTGGTCATATGGTAAAGAGATTTAAAGGGCAGAATGTAATGCGTCTCTTAAATTGTTAAGCCCATGGTTCTATGCCATTGATCATATGAACATAGTTTGAAGGAAGTGTCGTTCTCTGGTATCACAGAGACGAAGGAAATAAATCAATTCATTTGATCAATTTGTGAAAGTAAAGGGGATGTTAGGTGTAACGTTGAATACTTGGATTGATGATCTCTGGTGGTCCCAAAAGTTACTGTAAATGAACAAGTTAGTTATAACTTGTTGCACAAGTCAGATCAATAACTTAAACAAGATTTCGGCATAAACAAGTATAAATACAACTATGATTGGTTCATATGTTCTTGTGGAGGAAGAGTGGCTTTTGAAGTGAATAAGGTGGATCTGGACTTGAGGTCCATGCAAATATCAGAGAGATGTAGAAGTGAAGAAGGAACGAATATATCAGAGGAAGGATAAAGAGAAGAAAGCATGAATATATCAGAGGAAAGATAAAGAGAAGAAGGCATGAATTTCAAAGAGAAGATGAAATGCGGTGATGAGCGTTTATGGTATACTTATGATCATGAGATAGAGTTGATTCTATAATGGATCACTGCTACTAGAGTTGAATGAACTCTAGTTGGATAGACTACGTTCTATCAACAAGCTGGGTCTTGTGGCAAGTTGGGTCTTGCTTAAGAGTTGGTGGTCTCTTGAGAGTTGGTGCTCTCTGAGGAGTTGTGCTACTTACTTCAGTTGGTTCTGATACAAAATAGTTTTTGTTGGGAAAATTCATATTATTATATTCATATCCATTATAAAAAATCTTACACAAACATCTGGTGTCTCTTGTTTTCATTGTGATTATGATTTAAATGTTCTTAATCTATTCAATTATGTTTTAACTACTAACTTGTAAGAAGAAAAGTTAGAAAATTCCACACACTAATTCACCCCCCCCTCTTAGTGTCGGTGGTGTGTTCAACAATTGGTATCAGAGCGGGTTCCTTTAGCATATTTTAAACACTGGAAGGTAGATTTTGAATAAATGGGTGGACAGATGGCTCTCTCCGTAATTGAAGGTCCCTTATTTGATGGAACATATTATTCCTCGTGGAGATAAAACATAAAACAATATTTGAAGTCAAGAGCATATGAATTTTGGAATTCTGTAGTAAGAAATTCCTAGGACTTAACTATCTCAAAGAATCTATCCAATATTACAGTCCAAAGAAGAGTAAGGAAGAACAATGAAGTGGAATTGAATATTCTTCTCAAAGGATTATCAGATACCATCAAGAAAATCATAGGAATATGCACATCGACCAAGGACTTATGGCTAAAGTTAGAAGAGATGTATCAAATCAAAAGACAAGACATAGAAGAAATTCCTATCAAGGATGAAGAGGAAGACTCATTCATCAATAAAGGTAAAGACTGTCCACAATATTTCAATTGCAATAATGTTGATATTGAATCCTCCCCTGGAAGTAAAGAACAAGACTTAGATACAATAGAAAAATGTTATGTTAGCATTTATCCCATAGAAGAAGTAGAAGAAGAACTATCAAAGGCCAAACAAAAGGTTGATTGGAGTCTCTGTTAATACCTCTATGACCATAATGATTCACACTATAGCTATCTTCATGACTACACTAAAGAATTTCTTGAAAAGAGTCAAAAACATATCTTGGAAATAAATGAAGTGCTCAAGTACAATGAAAAGATAATATATGAGCAGGATAATCAGTTAGAAGAGAAAGAAGAGGAGATCGAGAAGATGAAGAAAGAAATTAGTCAAGTAAAACAAAAGGAGAAGGAATATGATGAGCTTAACAATCAAAAGAATATCCTGGAAATAAAAGAAAAGCTCAAATACAATGAAGAAATCATATCTGAGAAAAAGATTCAGTTAGAAAACAAAGAAGAAGAGATCAAAAGATTGAAAACAAAAGTTACTAATCTAAAAAAATAAAAAGAAGAGGAGATGGAAAGACTGAAAAATGAAATTAGTCAATAGAAGAAAAGAAGGAAGATGATGAACCAAGAAAAAACCTTGCAAAACTAAAAGAGCTAAGGGAAGGCTATGTCAATCTTAAAATCCAATTTGAAGAATCCAAAAAAAGAGAGGAGGTAGTGAGGAACCAGTTGAAAAAAAAGAAAGAATCATGTCATGAGCTGGAAGAAGAAGTTGTGAATATTAGAAAGAAGGTTGAGAATTCAAACACCCAAATCAATTTCTTAAACAACTCCATGAACTTGGATGAGATCTTGGATAGTCAGAGATCACAAAATGACAAATTTGGTCTTGGATACAACAAGGAAGAAATCATTACTCCTAAGAAATATGATGTAGGTCCTTCATTTGTAAAAGGTGAAAACATGTCTGACACAGGTCCTTCATTTGTAAAGAAAAAAAATAGGTATGACACAAATCCTTCATTTGTAAAGGATGAAGACATGTATGACACAACTCCTTCATTTGTAAAAAGTGAAAGTAGGTATGACTCAGGTTCTTCATGTTCAAGAAATAAAAGAAACACTACAAAATTTAGAAGATCGGATCAAGGACGACATCCAGAATCTACTCATATACCTCAAAGCAATTTTAGAAGAGAGACACCTTCATGGATGAATCAAAGAAGGTATGAGAGTGTTTTTAATAGTTATTTTTATTCTTGTAATGAATATGGTCATAAATCCTTGGATTGTAGGCATCAGGGAAGAAAACAAGTTGGTAGGTTCAACAACAATATAATATGTTGGAACTACAATCATGTTGGATATATTGCTACACATTGTTACACTATGAGATGCTACAGTTTTGGTTGATATGGCCACAAAAACCATATTAACTCTGAGACTACATCAACAAATAGACATGGCATAATCATATGATGACAAGCGTCAAGACGAAATTGGCTCGTCCCATGTCAACAAGTGATGTAAGAAAGTTACGTCACTCCAAGAGAATTTCTTCAAGAGTTTCACCACCAAGAAATGTCAAAAGTCTCGAAGTCCCAAAGGATGGAGTTCTGAAGTCACTCTCAGTCGTCGATCTAAGATACCCTTCAAATATTATTCTAACCATTAGATAAAGGAGATGAATATGTGTCACATCAGGATATTTACATCGACATCAACAAGAAACTGTGAAAAACCACATCAGTAGTCCACATCAGCAAGGACACGTGGCACAATCAGAGAATGACAACTGTCAAGTTGAAATTAACATTTTAGGTATGTGACAATAATGAATCTGAGTGACATGTGGTAGTTACTCGGCCCGTGACACATCATCAAGTGACGTGAGTAAGTTACATCACTCCAGGAGTTTTTCTTCACAATTTTTACCACCAGCACTTACCCAAAGTCTCGAATACCAAAGTCACGAAGTGGAAATGAGACGTCCGATATGAAATATCACTTCAGGATAATTCTTGACCGTTGATCTACTACAGTGGAAGAATAGTGTAAGTAAAAGTATTAATTGACAACAAGTGGTCTCCACAACTTATCACTGACTCAGTAGGTGATCACTTCGGAGGAAATAAGGGGTTGATATTTGAAATCTCTGAAGTCTAGAGACCCAAAGGAGATCTCGACTATTCATATGAAAGGGACACATTTCAATGGATTGACAGCTTCAAAATATTGATGTACGGAGGAAATAAGGGGTTGAGATTTGAAATCTCCGAAGTCCAAAGACCCAAAGTAGATCTCGACCATCGATCTGATGTCAGGTTCACTTACCACTGTTGATCAAACACACTAGAAGAATAGCATAATTATAATATATGAAGTCATGGAGTAAATGGTGGCCATCCATATTATTGCATGATTAAGTCCTGGCCATCGGATTAAGCAATGAAGGATAGATGTAAGGATCGAATATAACCATTGATCTGGTTTCGTGATATAAATGTGAACCGTCTAATCTATTCGGTGATATTTTATTTGGGATATTTTAAAGGTTGGAAGTCCTGAATACTCGAAGGGTGAGGACCTAAAGTCCTGAAAATCTTCCATCTCATCAGGGGATTGAATCATGACTGTTGAATTGATAAGTGCTCAAGTGCTCATCTCACATAATGTTTGAATAATTCCATTGGTCATATGGTAAAGAGATTTAAAAGGAAGAATGTTATGTGTCACTTAAATTGTTAAGCCTATGGTTCTATGCCATTGATCATATGAACAAGGGTTGAAGGAAGCATCGATCTCTGTTATCACAGAGATGAAGGAAATCGATCCATTCTTGTGATCGATTTGTGAAAGTAAAAAGGATGCCAGGTGTAATGCTGAAGACCTATATTAATGATCTCTGGTGGTCCCAAAAGTTACTGTAAATGAAAAAGTTAGTTATAACATGTTGCACAAGTCGGTTCAATAACTTAAACACGTTTTGGGCATAAACAAGTATAAATACAACCATGATTGGTTCACTTGAGGGTGTGCTTGTGGAGGATGAATGGCTTGTGTAGTGAATGAGGTGGATCTGGACATGAGGTCCATGCGAATATCAAATATATGTATAAATGTAGAAGGCACAAATATATCAGAGGAAAGATAAAGTGAAGAAGGAGTGAATTTCCAAGAGAATATGAAATGTGGTGATGGGTGTTTATGGTATACCTCTAATCATGAGATAGAGTTGATTCTATAATGGATCACTGCTACTATATTTGAATGGAATCTAGTTGGATAGAATTGTTCTATCATCAAGTTGTCTCTTGTGGCAAGCTAGATCTTGCTTGAGAGTTGGTGCTCTTCGAGGAGTTGGTGCTCCTTACTTCAGTTGGTGCTGATACAAAATAATTGTTTTTGGTAAAATTCATATTACTATATTCATATCAATTATACAAAATCTTACACAAATATATGTTGTATCTTGTGTCTATTGTGATTATGATTTAAATGTTGTTAATCTATTCAATTATGTTTTAAATACTAACTTGTAATAATAAAAGTTAGAAAATTCCACACACTAATTCACTGCCCCCCCTCTTAGTGTGGGCGGTGTGTTCAATAGAAAAGTCATGATCATCCTGATAAGATGGTTGTTCAGAAGAGGTAGGGTTCTGGGAACTTCCCATGAAGTGTTATTTGAAGTCTTTGAGGTCTTTTATGTGGGAACATTGTTCCTTGAGGGTATTAATAGTTGAATTTATTGAGCTAATGTTAGCACTGATAGTCTTGATTTCTTCCTTATTCTGGTGGGGCTCAACAATCAAGGCATTGAGTTCTTGGTCTTGTGTGGTAGTCATTTGGAAAAATGAGAAAGAAAATGGTATAGGGTAAAAAAAATGGATCTGGAGGGGTGGGTGGGACCACGTAGAAAAGGGATGACAAAGGATAGGTACCACTACAATCACGGTGAAAAAGGGGATCCAAAGGGATAGGATCCAAATAAGGGTGTTAGAGATAGGTCAGGTCCAAAATAAAAATGTGTTAAAAATGATAGGTATCACTAGAATTAGGGAAAAGAGAGTTATACTTTGGCTTGAATAATATTGTAGTGACAAAATTCTCAAATGCTTAACATGAAGAAATGTGTATTACTTTTGTAACCAGAATGTAGAATGAATAGTTGTGGGGCAATAGATCTTTCATGTTCTATTTTTTGTTTCCATACCCAGGGGTAGGATATTAGGGTTTCTATAGATAAGGGTTTTTTCTGTGATATAGCTCTCTCATATACATACATGGTCCAATAGTAGTACTCGTCCCAATACCTCAGGGCACCAACTAATAAGGCTAGACCATGCCCTTAGCCGTACTACCCAACTACCCAGGTACTAGAGAGTATCTTCCTGAGTGCTATTATCGTTGGCACTATAGAAATCCGACAGTTGATCGATTTATCTATTGAGGGCTTAAGGAGATCTAGGTCGATATGTATACATGTGTTGTCTGATGCGCTATCACTCGAAGGGGTACCAACAAGGGTTACAAGGGTGGCCAACAGATGTGTCCCTAGGTACCACTTGTATTTTCTGCATGTATGAATCCATGACAATGTAAATTCTAACCTTGTAGAATATCTACTGCAAACTGATATTCAGAAAAGAACAGAAAAGATACAATGGAAAATACAAACATTACATAGAGATTTTTCACCTGGAAACCCAAACCGGGAAAAGCAACATATATTATATTGATACATTGTGTTACATTGTTTACAATACAATATACAAATAGGAGCTCGCGACATCCAAAACCCTAACCTAATGACCTGTATTAGTCCAAAACCCTAATTCCTTAACCGGAAATAAAAAACCATCGGGAAAAAACCATGTGCCAAAAAACCACCTAATATCATGTGGTCCCGGAAATATGTCATCCCGGAAATATGTCGGCCAGGCAAAAATATGTCGGCCCGGCGAAAATATGTCGGCCCAAAAAAGAAAAATCGGGGGTGCTGCCCCCTGCACCCCCGCGCGAGGGGCTCCGCCCCCTACACCCCCCAAGGGGGGGCCTAGCGGCCCCCCCTCTAACCCCCCTGCGCGCCCGGCGCAGGTGCTCAGACACTACTACTCGTGCAAAGAATATAAAACATACCCAACATTCTCCCACTTGTTGTTTTCTTTGCACACAGGGGGTTACAGGGTTACATAGTCAACAATCCAGGGCAACA
>JZKD02S1809577.1:318201-337394 GCA_000966675.3 Picea glauca | reverse complement strand
AACAAAAATCATTTGGAGTTAAAGTCAAAATCTGATTTTCTAGCTGGTGTTCTCAAATAATATTGTGTTTACCAAACACAGATTCAATATTTTCCCAAGCTTCATCGGGGTCATCAATTTCTTAAAGGTGGAACCTTAAATCACGAGATATGGACATTCTAATCAATCCATGTGCTTCATCATTCCTATTAGACCATTTTACTTTATTTTCACCATCAATGGGTTCTTTTTCCTTTCCCAAGGAAATATGGTACAAGCCTTTACTTCTTAATAAATCCTCCATATGGGATTTCCATTGGAAGTAGTTGGTGTTGGTAAGAAAAATATCATTGGAAGAAACCATATTAAATATGTAGATAATATGGATTAAAAAAAATGAAAATAATAATATCAATGGAAAGATCTCAAAAAATAGGTGTTTTTAAAAAAAAATGGCACTAAAAACGGAATTCGGATGTGAAAGTTACGCCCTCACTTTTACAAATAAGTTGTTTTATGAAGTGATCCACTTTTATAAAAAGAAGCGGGGATCACTTTTACAATGAAGTTACTTTATAAAAGAAAGTTGCATGCAAAATAAATAGTTTTAATGTAAAATATTAAAGCTACTTAAAGTGATTTACTTTTATACTCGAAGTGAAATACATTTTATAATGGATCCATGAAATTTTTCAAAAAAAGTAACAAAAAAAAGACTTGAACTCAAAACCTCTTACTTAATAAGGAAACTTTTAACCAAGTGAGCTAGAAAAACATATTGTATTGTTTAGAAAGAGGATTGGGGTTGTTGTTGTTGTTGTTGTTATTGATGATGATGGCCTTGGAGAGCATGCTCATAAAAAACACCTTTCACACAAGAAAATAATTTCACATCTCGATGACAACAAGGGTTATATCTTGGTTAGTTTACCCCAAAAATGAACCTTTTACTATCTGTTTCGGATTTTTCAAGATCGCACAGGTCACGGGGAAAAGAGAATACACAGATCTAAAAGAGTAGAAACCCAGAAATAAAACAATATAAAACTGAAATAAAACCCAAATAATACTCTGCAAAAATTTAAAAAGGGCATATTTAGGATTTATACCTAAGGATCTGACTAAAAAAGTCATATGTTGGGAAAAGGAAACTTTTTTGAGAGAATTAAAAAGTGTCCTTGATTGAAATGAGTATTCTAGATGAAATGGAACAGTCCTCTACGACCATAAATGTACGAAAATGGCATAAACAAGAGATGAGGAAAATCAACTTCATGATCTCAATCTACAATGGGAGCAGGTATTCAAACGGGATCCGATACCATGTTCAACAACATAGGTATTCCAATAGAGGAATAACGCCTTCAATAACCACTCGCACAACCAGATCAAATATCAACAAACTGATGTTTTGACATGGTAAAACCCCTACGCGGAAACATCCATGACCCCAACCAATGCAACCACTTGGTGCAGTTTATTAATGCACGAGAAAAATATTACAGAGAGATTTTAGAAGAGAGTTTCTCAAAACCGATCATTGGAAAATGACCCTCTATGTTGTTTAAATATATATCATGGACCAATGAGGTGTTAATTCATGGATCAATCTAGTCATTAATATCGAGAATATGAACCATTAGATCACTCTATGTCAGGAACATATCGTGATCATCGGATTTCCTAACTACAAATGAAAACTACCGCATACAAAAGAAGCACACTAAGAAACATACTTTTACCTAACGACACATTAGAGAAAGTAGATCTTAACTAACTCTGAAGTGTCTAAATATCCTAATAGTAATTAACATTTATTCGAGGGGATTTAATGTGAATAAGATGTTGGTAGGAAGCATGAATTTGGAGTGTAATCTTCTAGATTTGAGGAGATTTCTTGAATTGTTGGATTCTCATATTTTCCCAGTCAATTCTCGGGATAAGTTATATGAGCTAGTAATTGGTGAAGGAAGGGGAATTGGAATTATAGGAAAATAGCGTTCAGGGAAAGAATGTTGGCCATAGGTGTTTCGGGAAGAAGAGAAGGAGGCTCTAGTGGAATTTGTGAATGAATTACATATCAAGATTAAAAATATCATGTCACAATTTCATACTATGATGGAGTTTCTCATCGAGCAGAGACAAGGGAAACAATAGTTGTGTGACAAAGTATAGGCCATTCACTTGAAAGTTGAAGATTTTCACTCTCGTCTAGTATCTCTACCTCCATCCATATCAGTCTCAGGAATATTTGATGCAACTTCTTATTTAGATACCCCCCATCATGTATCTGATTTGAACCCTCCCCTAGAATCTATAGAAGGGTCACATGAATACAAATATCCTCCATATATTTAGTTTCTATGTTCTATTTTAACATTTTGATCCTAGGAATATTCTACAGGATATATAGTAGCATTGATAGTTGCTATGTGTTGAATGGTGTTGTAATTAATGTCAAATTCAGTCATTTCTTTTGTCATTGATGTTAAATTCATTCGTTGGTGATCATCTTAGTCAACATGAAGAAGCCCTTGACATCAAGTGAATACATGAAGAGATATGGAGTCATGGTGAATCCTTGATGATGTGTCTTTACATGAATGCTCTTAATATACATGTGTGGATCATTATAATGATAGGAAGTACCAATGGACAAGAATCCCTAGAAGAGAGGAAAGGAAGCCCGAATAAATGGTGCATAAGCCTCACAATTGATTGAGGAAAAAGAGGATGAAGGACATTGAAAATGCATGCAAAACCTCCATGAATTTGTATCCCTTGTCAATTTGTTTCCAATGGTAGGTAGAACACCACGTGGTTCCTCACGATTGAGGATATATTCCCTCTTAAATATGATCATGTAAGGTATGGTCAAAAAGAGCTAAAGAAGTGTAATGATCCCAAGCCAAATTTTTCACTTGGTATCACTAACTACTACTGATTTATTGATGTGCATGTGTTTATTGAGTTATTAAGTGCATACAAGATTCATCCAACACATGAAGATCATAACACATTCAAGATATAAAAGCACAAGAAAGATCTGACCTTTTTATTATTATGCAAAATCAATACAATAGATGACCAATCTGGAATAAACCTCAA
This sequence comes from Picea glauca, assembly GCA_000966675.3. Classification (NCBI taxonomy): domain Eukaryota; kingdom Viridiplantae; phylum Streptophyta; class Pinopsida; order Pinales; family Pinaceae; genus Picea; species Picea glauca. Next base: position 334,307 of record JZKD02S1809577.1, on the reverse strand, counting down.
ATGGTCGTACAAGCAATAGATATGAGCTGCTACAAAATGCTCCCTTCAATACAAAAGAAGCCTCCAAAGGCCGGATAAGAAATTAAAACCAATACCCAGCAGATATGGATGTCAAACCCTCCAGTTGAAGAGTGCCATGCTCCAAGTGAAGACTGAAACCCTCAAGAATTCGGCCCTGATGGAAGGATGCTCCAAATGAGCCCAAACTTGGTCAACTGGTAGATCAGGGTAGTGGGAACCTCCTCCTAAAGTTTCAAGCCCAACATCCAAGTCCAACCCCTCCAACTATTGAATCTCCTAAGGGAGTTGCGCCCTCCTGAATAGATAAAACCCCAATGCAATTCATCCTTGAAGAAATACATCTCCAAATGGCATGAAACTCTCCAAGAATATAGATCAGGCTATGAGAATCCCGTGGGAGAAGTTTCAGAACCAAATCTCAAGCAGATATCTTTAGATCTGAGTTTTTATGAATCACAGGATGTCCCCTATGGCTCCAAGACGTCCCAATCTATAGATAATTATATGATGATGATAACCCTCCAGAAAAGTCCTCAAACTAATGATCATTCCCCTGCAAACAAAACCCAAGTATCAGAATGGCCCCAGGCCCTTTGGATAAGCTAGATAGAACCTCCCTCTAGATGATGGTGTGCCCTTGTTGGAATCACAAGAACAGTACGACCTGCTACCTTCTAAAGTGCTAGATGCAGATGAGTTGAGACTAGAATGGTGTGGAGGATTATTTCATCCCCGAGACCAAGCTGTGGAACAAGGTGAGTGGATATTTCACTGCTGAGTTGCTCACAAGGGTTTGTACAACAAAACACCCAAACCAAATGCTCAAGAGAAATAGAAAATTCCAATCCAAAACTAGAATTCCCAATAGGTGTGCCCCAACCTCTTACTTATACTTTTTCTTCTATTTCTCTGTTGAGTTAGGTTAAATCCCAGGGTTAATCTTCTATTCTTTTGTTGAGTTATCTTTTACTCCTTAATCCCTTTCCTTTCTTAAGTCAACTTAAAAATATAACTTTAGCCTCATTGACTTCCCCCTTCAGTGTGAAACTATGGCCCAGTGGGGGTGCCCAGGCCACTGAGTCTCCTCATCACCTCTCTAAGAGGTGGGGGACATTACAGTCTCCCTTGCTTGAAATTTCTTGTCCTCAAGCAATTGCAAACTTGATTCTCTTACCACGTGTTCCTGCTCCCAAGTGGAATCCTCAATGGGTAAATCCTTCCACCTAATCAGGTACTCCTTGATACTTTGGTTTTTGAGCCTCTTCTCTCGAACTTCTAGTACCTCCTCCAAAATCCAAACAAGTTGTCCCTCCTCATCCATTGGGGGTAATGCCTCAATCGGCCTGATGTGTTGACCAAGGGATTTCTTAAGCCATGAGACATGAAAAAAGTTGTGAATTCTTCTTCCTCCTGCTGACTATGTAGGGTCTAAAGAAACATGGATGCAATTTCTCTACTCCTCTTCTTTTAATGGAATCCTGCCTATATGGTTGCAGCCTCAAAAGTCTGGTCAAATCTGTGCTTGTCTGCTTAGACCTTTTGCTAGTTTTGTGCCCTCTATAGATGATCCTTCAATTCTCTGAGAATGTCTTGTCTCTGTTGTATCCAATCCTATACCATCGGTGCCCTACTGTCACTGAATGAAATCTATTCAAATGAAAAAGGATCATAGCTATACAAATATCTAAATGGTGACATGCCAATAGACATATGTTGGGTGGTGTTGTAGTAATATTCTCCGAAATGCAACCATCTGACCCATGCTTTCTGTTTCCCTGCCACATAGTTTCTGAGATAACCCTCCACCCACTTGTTGACTATCTTTATCTGTCCATTTTTCTAAGGGTGATAGCTAGTGCTAGGGGTCAAATCTGTACCAACCAACCTGAATAACTCCTGCCAGAAAGTACTCATAAACCTACTATCCCTATCGATGACAATGGTCTTGGGTAGGCCGTGCAACCTGAAAATCTCCCTGAAAAACAGTTCGGCCACCTGTGTTGTACTGAAGTCGGTATCTATGGTAAAGAAGTGTGCAAACTTTGTTAACCTGTCCACCACTACAAATATGTAGTCCTTTCCTTACATCTTTGGTAGCCTGGTGATGAAATCCATGGATATGATTTCCCATTTGTGCTCTGGAATGGGCAAGGGTTACAAAAGTCCTGTCGGGTGTGTGTGCTCATCCTTGTTTGCTTGACATGTCATACACTCTTTGACGTGCCTAACCACATCCTCCTTGAGCCCTTTCTAAGAGAATCTTTCCCTCACCTGCCTGTATGTCTTGCTGATCCCCTAATGTCCCACCATTGGTGAGTCATGGCATGCCTACAATACCTTGGCCTTGAAGGTCGATCTAGAAACCAAGAAGATTCAGTCTTTGTAGTAGATGAGGTCATTAATAACCTTGAAATATTCATCTTGAACCTATCCGTCTAGTAGTTGGCATGCAAACTGATCCTCTGCATACTCCATCACTAATTGGTCTTTCTAATCAACTATTATCCCTGTTATGGCAAGGATGGATGGTCTCCTAGATAAGGCATCAACCACCACGTTATTATTTCCTTTGACAAACTCAATATCAAAGTCATAGGCCTATATTTTTCTTACCCATTTTTGTTTTCTCTCATTCAAGTCCTTCTATTCCAATAAGTATTTGATACTGTTATGATTTGACTTGACAACAAACCGAGCACCTACCAAGTATTTCTGGAATTTGGCTAGCGCATGCATGATAGCCAACATTTCTTTATCATAAATGTTGTAGAGTAGCTCAGGACCCTGGAGTTTCTAGCTCTCGTAGGAAAGAGGGTGCCTCTTTTGCATCAGTACAACCCCTATTCCTTCCTCGGATGCATCACACTCCAAGGTAAATGGAGGACTAAAATCTGGAAGGGCTAAGACTGGGCATGTACTCATCACCTTCTTCATCTTGCCCATCATTTTTTGAACCTCCTCATCCCACTTGAATGCTCCCTTCTTATTCAAATCGGTCAAGGGTGCACACAATTAAGAGAACTCCTTGACAAACTTCCTGTAATATGAGCACATTCCCATAAATCCTCTCAATTCTGTGAGTGTCTTAGGAGTGGGCCATTCCATGATGGCTTCAATTTTTTCCTAATGCACCTGTACCCCTTTTGCTCTGATAATGTTTCCTAGATAAAGGACCTCTGTCATTCCAAACTCATAGTTAGACTCCTTAGAATATAGCGACTGTTCTTCCATAATTGACAAAATCTGGTCGAAATGCCTAAGATGCTCCTCCCATGTCTTGTTGTAGATAAGCAAGTCATCAAAGAATAAAAATAGGTGCTTCCTTAGCTGCTTGTTGAATACATGGTTCATACATGACTGGAACGTAGCAGGGGCATTGGTTAACCCAAAGGGCATCACCATAAACTCATAATGATCGTAGTGACATCTAAAAGTTGTTTTTGTGATGTCTTCCTCCCTCATCTTGATTTGATGATAGATAGAATGAAGGTCAATCTTAGTGAAGTAGACGGCCCCATGCAATTGGTCCAATAGTTCATCAATCCTTGGTATTGGGTACCTATTTTTGATGGTCTTTTTATTCAAGGCCCTGAATTCAATGCACATCCTCATAGTGCCATCCTTCTTCTTTACCAACACTACTAAAGAAGCAAAAGGACTACTATTGGGTCAGATGTGTCCCATGTCTAGAATTTCCTTGATGGACTTTTCTATCTCGTCTTTGTACTTCTTGGGATGTCTGTATGGTGTGGTGATCATTGGTTTGGCCCCTTCCTCTAGCTCAATAATGTTCTCAAATCCTCTATCCGGTGGAACCCCCAGAGGAATAGGCCCAAACACCTTGTGGTGTTTGTCAAGGATTTCCTTGATTTCTCGAGTGTAATGAACCTTGCCCTGTTCATCCGAACATGTCACAATCCTACATTCGGCTACATATACTATTTCATCCCTCTGAAACATGGCTTCCATTCTCTTGGCCATGACTACCTTTGCAGCATTCCCTGTCATGCCCTGAAGCACTAGCTTTCATCCACCCTCCTCTGTGAATGACATTTCCATCATTTTGTAGTTGGTGGTGATAGGCCCTAATGTGTTGTGCCACTGAACTCCTAGGCTGATGTTGGTATCCAAAAGTTCCATGACATAGATGTCATGTGTCAACTCATGCCTTCCCAAGGTAAGATTTAGGCCCAGAATATATCTGTCACAGGGCATGGTGCTTCCTCCTGCAACCTCCACTTTGAATCCTTCAAATTCTACGGTGGGTACGTGTCTTATCTTCAACAATGTTGCATCAATGAAGTTGTGGGAAGCTCCTCCATCAATCAAGACTGAGACTCTCTAACCCTGCAAGACCCCCCTCATTCAGAAGGTGTTGTACTTGGGCACTCCACTGATAGATGACAAGGTGGTCATACTATCCTATCATGTAATTTGTTCTTCCTCTACTGCCTCAGTGGTTTCTGCCTCCATGTTCTGTATCTGTCCAATATCATCTTCTTCTTCGTTATCTGAAGTGACCTCAATGTAATGTACCTGTCCACGTCCCATGCACTTGTGTGAGGGATTCCATGGTTCCTTGCATGTGAAGTAGAGTTTCTTCCTTCTTAGTTCTCTCCTAGTGTTATCATCTATTTTTCCATGACCCCTGTCATAACCCTTAGGGTCACATCCTCCCTAGTTTATTGGAGGCCTTTGATCTCCTCCACCATTGTTAAGAGGAGGTCTGGGTATGAATTTTGGTTTAGCAGTTGGACCCAAATCCCTCGTCTTCTAAATGGCCTCCTATAGGTTAGTAGGCTTGAAGGCCTTTACCCAACCCTTCAAGGGTTCCATCAACCCTTCTTTGAAAAGAATAATGAGCCTAGTCAGGGACATATCTTGCACCATCACTACAAACCTCTGGAATTCATCAATGTATGCCTCAGCCGTACCTGTTTACTTGAGTTGGGTGATCTCCTAGAAATGTAGCTCAAGATCTCCTTCATCAAATCTATCAATGAGCCTATGAGTGAATTTTGTATAGGATACAATCTGGTTGTGGCCAAGTGTGGTGAGCCCATGATACCACTAGTAATGGGCCTTGTCATCCAAGTACATAGTGGAAAACTTGATGGCCTCCATCTCTCTTATGGGGTTAAGATGCAGGTAAGTATCCAGTTTCTACACCCATGCTTGTGCTGTCATCTTGGCCGTACCATCAAAGTATTGAATCTCTATCTTCCTTGCCCTTCGTTCAAACTCAAAGCTACCTCTCTGGTTCATCCTAGGCTAGTTTATGAACCTAAGTTGGAAATACTGGTCTAGAGACATCTGTCTTTGAACTCTCATATTCAAGCTGTAGTATTCCTTGGTACTCCTGGCCAATTTTTCCATAAAGTCTTCAACCTGTACATGTTTCCCTTACTCATCTGTGAATGTGGGCATGTACGGTTTGGGGTTATCTCTGCTACCCGAGTGTCAGCCTAGCTGTTCATATGTGAACATTGGCATGTATGGACTATGATTGGCCCTGCTACCCATCTTCCCATGGGACGTGCCACCTCCCACACTTCCTTCGTATCCCAGTGCTTTCTCTGGGTTACTTGCATCAGAAGGTCAGTTATCCTAGATTGGTTCTCATTCATGTTCTGTAGATTCTCATCAACCTTCTTCAAGGTTTCAAAAATTTTGACTTGTCCCCTTCTGCTAGTTTCATGATACTCATCCAAATGTTGGACCAAGGTGATTTCTATGCGGTTCATGTTTTGCTAGAACTTACCAAATTTGGCTACTAAGAAAGCCAAGCCATGAGGCTCATGGTCATCCCCTGACCCTTCCATTTCTACCTCTGTTTCACTGTTGGTTTTCTTCCTCCGACCCATAACAATTCCATTGTACCTCTGCATGCATCAATCCCCCCACAGGTTTCGAGGATCGAAGCTCTGATACCACTGTAATGATCCCAAGACAATTTTTTCACTTGGTATCACTAACTACTACTGATTTATTCATGTGTAGGTTTTTATTGAGTTATTAAGTGCAAACACGATTCATCCAACACATGAAGATCATAACACATTCAAGATATAGAAGCACAAGCAAGATCTGACCTTTTTATTATTATGCAGAATCAATACAATAGATGATCGATCTGGCATAAACCTCAGATGTCTGTATAAACAATAGATATGAGCTACTACAAAATTCTCCCTTCAATACAAAAGAAGCTGCCAAAGGCTGGATAAGAAATGAAGACCAATACCCAGCAGATTTGGATGTCAAACCTTCCAGCTGAAGAGTGCCATGCTCCAAGTGAAGACTGAAACCCTCAAGAATTTGGCCCTGATGGAAGGATTCTCTAAATGAGCCCAAACTTGGTCAACTGATAGATCAAGGCAGTGGGAACCTCCTCCTGAATTTTCAAGCCCAACGTCCAAGTCCAACCCCTCCAACTGTTGAATCTCCTATGGGAGTTATGCCCTCCTGAATAGTTGAAACCCCAATGCAATTCGTCCCTGAAGAAATACACCTCCAACTGACATGAAACTCTCCAAGAATATAGATCGGGCTATGAGAATCTCATGGGAGAAGTTTCATAACTAAATCTTAAGCATATATCTCTAGATCTGAGTTTTTCTGAATCACAGGACATCCCCTATGGCTCCAAGATGTCCCAATATGTAGATAATTATATGATGATGATAACCCTCCAGAAAAGTCCTCAAACTGACGATCATGCCTCTGCAAACAAAACCCAAGTGTCGGAATGGCCCCAGGCCCTTTGGATAAGCTAGATTGAACCTCCCTCTAGATGATGGTGTGCCCTTGCTGGAATCACAAGAAAAGTATGGCCTGCTACCTTCTGAAGTGCTAGATGGAGATGAGCTGAGACTAGAATGGTGTGGAGGATTCTTTCATCCCCAAGACCAAGCTGTGGAACAAGGTGAGTGGATATTTCACCACTGAGTTGCTCACAAGGGTTTGTATAGCAAAACCCCCAAACTGAATGCTCAAGAGCAATAGCAAATGCTAATACAAAACTAGAATTCCCAATAGGTATGCCCCAACCTCTTACTTATACTTTTCCTTCAAATTCTCTGTTGAGTTAGGTTAACTCCCAAGGTTAATATTCTATTCTTCTGTTGAGTTATCTTTTACTCTTTAATCCCTTTCCTTTCTTAAGTCAAGTTAAAAATATAACTTTAGCCTCATTGGATTCCCCCTTCAGTGTGAGACTATGACCTAGTGGGGGTGCCCAGGCCACTGAGTCTCCTCATCACCTCTCTAAGAGGTCGGGGACATTACAAGAAGCCCCAGATCTAAGTTCAAGTTAGGGCAGGTGGAATAATATTTTGAGGGCTCAGCAAGAGGCTGAGAGATAACTTGGCTCCATACTGTGAATGATCCTATACTAGGAGGTCATGTGATACCCATGAGGTGGTAGGGGTTTGCATCAAGTGGTATCAGAGCATACACTTTTTCTTTTGATAGAAGGAAAAGTACTAGACTTGTCTGATATCATCAAGGGGTGTAAAGAAATATTGGAATAATTTTGCCAAGGAGATGCAAAGAGAGACCAGTGGTAAACACATCCATGGGAGAAGAGATGGGAGAACTTTGTGCAAGGTTGTATTCCATGGAGACAACACAGAGAAGAGAACCATTTGCTAGTGACGTCATTGAAAGTGAAAATGAAGATGTATAAGCTCAAGAAGTTGGAGGAGAATAAGCAGGAGAGGAGTGACTGCTGAGAGTTGTTGTCAAGCTGGGAACCAGAGTGAAAATTGAAGTCCCAATGTATGAAGGTAACTTAGATGTGGATGAACTGCTCTATTGGATAAGTTCTTTGGATAAGTACTTCGACTATGAGGATATTTATGATGAGAAGAAAGTGACGCATGATGTGACCAGATTGAAAGGACATGTAACATTATGATGGGATGAATTGCAAGCTAACAGAAGATGCAAAGGTAAGTCTAAAATCAATAATTGGGATAGAATGGTAGTGAATTTGAAACCTAAGTTCATACCCAAGTATTATACAATAAATTTGTTTAGAAATCTACAAAATCTGAGATAGAAAGGTTTGTCAGTGAAGGAATGCACTAAAGAGTTCTACAAGCTTAACATAAGAGTAGAACATAGGGAGAAGGATGAAGAAAAGGTTGTCAGGTACATTAATGGCCTGAGATATGAAATCCAAGATGATATTAGCATGATGAAAATGAGAAATGTGGAAGATGATTATCAGGTAGCCCTCAAGTCAGAGAAAAAGTTGGCCAGAAATAAAATTAAATAGAACAGAGGAAAAAGTCCAAGCAGAGGTAGAGGATTTTTCAGAGAAAAGTTTCAGAGACCCAGAACTGAAGCTAGAAGGTACCACAATCAGACAGAGAGAGGAGGAAGTTATAGAGGGGGAAACTATCATGGAAGAAACTTTTTTCCCATAGGAAGATGAAGAGGAAAAGGAGTAGAAGTGAATTGTTATTCCTATGGAAAGACATGGCACGTGTCTTGGGAATGTCATAATAAAACAAATATGAGAGGTGCAGAAGCTCATATTTTGGAAGCACAGAAGAGGAATGTAGAGGCAGATATGAATTTAGAAGAAGTGAAAGAAGGAAGATCACTCATGATGAGGAAATTTCCCATGAAGCCAAAGAAAGAGGTAAGAGAACCAGTCTAGAGAAACAATATGTTTAAAACTGCTTGCAATACCAGAGATAGGGTATGCAAGGTGATCATAGAAAGTGGAAGTACTGATAATTTAGTATCCACAAATATGGTGGAAAAAATGAAGCTAGAGAAAACTGCACATCTGAGTCTATTCAAGTTATTGTGGTTGCATAAAGGACATCAAGTAATGGTAAGTTCACAATGTAAATTTGATATTAAGATAGGAGGTTATAATGATGAAGTTCTATATGATGTCATACCTATGGATGTTTTTCATGCTCTATTGGGAAGACCGTAGCAATATGAAAAGAATTTCATACATGATGGGAGGAAAAATACTTATACCCTTGAGGAGAATGGATGTAAACATATGTTTCTACCAATAGAAGATAAATGAGTCAAAGAAGAAGCTAGTCCAAGTATATTTCTCATGAGTGGGAAGGAGTTGTTGAAAGAATTCAAGAAAGAACAAGAAATGCAATTCGTTGTTGTAGGTAAGCCAAGATTCATTCTCACAAGAACTTCTATTGATTAATTTTCGTGTAGAAGTCCAAGAGTTATTGGATGGGTTCATTGATATTGTGGTGGATGAGTTACCTCACTCTTTACCGCCCATCAAGAGTATCAGTCATCATATTGACCTTATTCCAGGAGCAAATTTTCCAAATAAAGAAACATATATATTGACACCTTGAGAGAATGAACATGTCAAGAACCAAGTCCAAGAGTGGTTAGATAAAGGTTTGGTCAGGGAAAGTTTGAGTCTGTGCGTAGTACCAATTGTGTTGAGTCCAAATAAATATGGAGGTTGGAGAATGTGTATATATTCAATATCCATCAACAAGATAACCATGAAGTATAGATTTCTTTTACCCATAATGGATGATTTGATGGATTTATTGAGTGGATAAAATTATTTTTCCAAGATAGAATTGAAGAGTGGTTACCATCAGATAAGGATGAGAGAAGGAGATCAATGGAAGACAACATTCAAAATGAATGAAGGATTATATGAGTGATTGGTTATGACATTTGGCTTAACGAATGCACCAAGTAAATTTATGAGGTTGATGAATGGAGTACTCAAATATTTTATTGGTAAGTTTGTAACTTTCTATTTGGATGATATCTTAATCTTCAATAAGACCGAAGGAGAGCACTTGAGTGATCTAAAAATAGTGGGCTGACTTGTTATGCTATGCAAGCATACTCTATTCCATTTAAATAAAATTTACAGGACCTTGCTCAATGTGTTAAAATATGCAAGATAGATTATGTGCCAAGTTTATGCATCTTCTTTTAAATGTTCATGTGTGAGATCTTTGTAAGATTAATTATGTTGTTTTCATAAATACAACAACAAAAATAACTTTCAGCAAATAATAACCATCAATCACTCACAACAATAACAACATGATAAAGGAGTTCACCCCTCTCTGGGATACATCTCCTTGAGACTCCTTCAATGGACTTGGATCTCTGGGATTAATTTGTCAAAAATTATTTTACAAGATGTTGCTCAACTCTAATGGATTTTCCAACTATACCATTGGGTTCAGAATACATAAAAAACCCCAAAAATGACTAATAGAACTCTGAAAACGGATCTTGGCTCATCTGGGCATGACCTCTTCTACATGTGGCTTTAAGCTTCCCTGAGATTCACTGTGGAAAAAACACCTGTAAAAGTCCTCAAATGGATCTGAAACCTATCCCAATGTGTTCAAAGGATAACAATTAGCCAAAAATGATTACTCAATCACAGAAAATAAACATGGGCTCATCTAAGCATGACCTCAATCAATGAGGGCTTCAAGCTCCCTAGAGCTCTCTGAAACTTCAATGATCAAAAACTTGCAAAATAAGTCTTGAAATGGATTTGAAAATAGTTCCAATGGATTTAGAATGTCTAAAAACCCCTAGCTGGGCTTTTTCGGCACCTCATTTGGCCAAAAAATGAATAAGATAGGCTTCCTGCCATTTTCTTCCTTCAAGCTTGTTGTCTTTGGTTCGCCAAAACACACCTCTGTGTGCCCATCCTAGCACACATGCTCAAAATCGTGCTAAAACCTAGCACCGGCACATAACTACAAAAACGGTCAAATTGTCGAACTCTTAATGAAATTAGGCCCCCAAACCACATAAACCATGGTCATAAGTGTCACCATGTGACCTCACGCAAATATGAAAAGGGATGAGTTTTGAACCAATGAAAAACTGCCAAGTGTCGGTTGAATGGTTGGTTGTAACCGTTTAAACCAAAATCCAAAATTTGCACATGCTCCATGTGACAAAGGGTCATATGGGCAGTCATATGTCATAATACACAAGACCGCGGGCTGGGGGCTAAGCCCCAGCCCGACCCCCCATGTCAACTTAACATTAACACAAATTTAAATAAATTTAAAACCATTACATAGTAAGAACTACTATGGTGGCGTGTTGGCAGTGCAGACTTCGCAAAGGCTTTACACAGCACATGGAGGTCACGGGGTCAAGTCCGGTGGACTCCATAACTTTTAAAAAAACACCAAACCAATAACAGGGTACCACATGGTAGCCCACGACTGGAACACATGGCACCAAACCACTTGCCAAAATAATGCCACGTGTCCTCAAATGATTTTTTCAAACTTTCAAGTCAACACACACCACGTGTCGTACGGCCCTGCCAACTCAACCTTGCCACATGTCATACGGACATGCCACGTTAGCATCTGTACGAACTATATGGACTATACAGTAAACATAATTTTTTTTGCCTGTTTGGTGATTCGAACAGATCACGATATATCTCTCATCCAATCTCTGTTTGAACCCAAACGAGTTGTGTTGGGTTCGCGACGACGAGGGATACGCACGCATTCATTTTGCGGCAATTCCGAGAAATTTGATTTTTTTTGAGCTAAATTTTGACCCCTGGTCTAGATTTTGATCACACCTTTACACTAAAAATATTTTGGACCCACAAAGGCTTATGATTATCTTTCTAAGATTCAATACTCTTCTGCTTCCAAGTTCTATCAACTGATTCTACTTGAAAAGTCTTTTTGACAATCACCTAAATATCTTAACATGCCTTCCACTGCAACTGGCTATGTCCCTCAACCACTGTCCTTTGGCTGTTGCTGACCCACTGTTCTCTTTGTGCTTGGAAGACTGCCAACCTTCCCACTGATAATCAAGTCCCTCTTGTGAACTGTTTGGCATCAACACAATCTACTCTCCAATGGCTGCAAAAACTTTCCTGTGACATCTTATCACAAGCCAAGAAAACCATCAATCTTGAAAACAAATTTATACAAGACTAAAAATGATGCCAACAAAGTCTTTTACTCTTTAAGAAAGTGGTCACATCTTGTTCTTCTTCAAAGAACATGGCGTTTTCTTGCATCTTGGTGTACTCAAAATCGACTTACAAGCCAACAAACACCATCAACTAAACATAAGTCGAAAAACATGATCGACACAACATAGTCATCAAGACAACATCGACACAAGTCGAGACTCATTTGAAACATATTGACCTTCCCAAACTGACATGTCGACATTCATGATACACAATCATGTTACAATCATGAGCCTTTCACGATGAACTATTACCAGGTTTACTTCTTACACATACACAAAAACACATGCATGTACATAGCTCTTCAACTCTCCTTCAAGTACAAACAAAAGTACATAAACCCAAAACATGTGGGTACATAAGAGCTAACTATGAAAAATATATATGGCTATAAAAAGTGAGCATCATGCCCATCTTTTACATCCTCCTGGTGAAGTTGTACAACAACAAGAATGCCTTCAAACAAATTGCATTCACATGCAACTTGCATCATACAAGTTGTGATAAATTGCTGCAACTTGTCATACTCTCAACATAAATGGATACATAAGGCTGAAATTTGCATCTACAACAGAAAAATGCAAGCCTTACTTGCTCAAGAAATTCAACCATTTCTTACCAAGCCAGCTCAATGGTGAATTATTCTGCTGGAAATCGTCCTCTTGTGAATCATATTGACTCACATCAATGATGGAATCTCCTCTTCCATTCTTTCCAATCTCTTTATCCATCTACTTCTTGTGCTATGGATGAGTGGTTGGATGCAATGTCCAACATTGGTGAATGAGATGACCCCTCTTCTGGCAATGAGTGCAAATCTTTTGCATCCCCTTTTCAAGTTGTCTTTGCTTATAAAGTTTCTTGAAAGTGGTCAATATTTTCCAACATTTTGAAACATGATGGTTATATAAACCACAATATGTACATGGATTTTTTATTCCATTTTTACATGCAAATTTATCATGCTTAACATAATCAAAAGCAACTAAATGATAAGCATAATTATACCTTGAACATTCACCTTTATCGCCTCTTTGAGGAGGTGAATTTGAAGAATTACAAGATCTCCTTTGAATACCAACAACAGTGTTCTTTTCCTCATGGCTGTCACAACTCTCTTGTTTCACATATTTGCATTCATATTGAACACAAGCTTTGCATGTTGAAGGGATTTAACTTTCAACAAAATTTCTTGAACTTTCACCTTTATAGCCTTCTTGAGGAGGTGAACTTGAAACAAAATTTGTTCCTGGAACTTTTCCCCTTATCTTCTCAACTTTGGAATTTGTTCCATCTTTCCATTTATATCCAAGACCACAATACTTAGGTCTCTCCTCAACAACAATAGGCTCAACAATGCCTTGTGCATGCTTGCCTAAAACTCTACCTTCATAGCCCATTTTTAACAATAACTTGGACCCTATTCCTCTTGTGCGATTTTCAAAAACACCAAAACATTCATCTTGAGAGGAATTTGAAGATAAAATAACATTACATACCTCATGTTCATGCATGTACTTGGTAAGGGTTTCATTTGCCTCATAGAGTTCAGTCTCCATCTCATGCAACTTTTCAAGAAGCTGGTCTTTCTCCTTCTTCATGGCCATCAACTGCTCTTCAAGAGAAATCCTCTCTTCTCTATCTTCCCACAAATCTTGTACCATATCTCTCATGGTTTCAAACTCCCTTAATATCTCTTTGTCAAAGAACTTGGATAATGAAGATGTATGATAACTACCAATGTTTGAAGCTTCCTCCATCCTTGCAAAATATCAAACTTCAACACAAAACTTGCACAATAATACCAACAGCTAAATCTGTAGCTATCAATGGTAATCACATGAGAAAAAAAAACTATGCTATGATACCATCTGATCTTAAAATAGTGGGCTGACTTGTTATTCTATGCAAGCACCCTCTACTTCATTAAAATAAACTTTACAGGACCTTGCTCCATGTCGCCCATGTGACCGCGCGTTCAAATAAAAAGGGCCAAGACTTTAAGAACAAATGTGGTTGTTACAAGTGGTAGGCGTTGGTTCTATAACCATTTGAAACCAAATCAAAAATTCACACGTGCTTTGTGTGACAAAAGGTCATATGGGCGGTCATATGCCATAATACACAAAACTGCAAGCTGGGGGCTAAACCCTTGCGCCCCCCCCCCGCGCCAACTTAACATTAACACAAATTTAAATAAATTTAAAACTGTTACATAGTAAGAACTACTATGGTGGTGCATTGGTAGTGAGGACTTTGCAAAGGCTTTAAACGGTGCATGGAGGTCGCAGGGTCAAGTGCTATGGACTCCATAACTTTTAAACAAACACCAAACCAATAACAGGGCGCCACATGGCAGCCCATTACTGGGCCATGTGGCACCAAACCACTTGCCAAAATAATGCCACGTGTCCTCAAATGATTCATTCAAACTGCCAACTCAACACTCACCACGTGTCATATGGCCCTGCCAATTCAGCCTTGCCACATGTCATATGGACATGCCACATCAACATCCATACAGACTGTACAGATTGTACAGTCCGCACATTTTTTTTTACCTGTTTATCGATTCGAATAGATCGCGATATCTCTCTCATTTGAAATCCATTTGAACCCGAACAAGCTACATTAGGTTCGTGACGATGAGGGATACACACCCATTTGTTTTGAGGCAATTCCAAGATCTTTGATTTTTGAGCTAAATTTTGACCCCTGGTCCAGATTTTGATCACGCCTTCCCACTGAAAGGATTTTGGACCCACAAAAGCTTATGATTATCTGTCTGAGCTTCAATACTCTTTTGCTTCCAAGTTATATCAACTAATTCTACTTGAAAAGGCTTTTTGACAATCACCTGAATATCTTGACATACCTTGCACTGCAACTAGCTATGTCCCTTAACCACTGTCCTCTGGCTGTTGCTGACCCACTATTCTCTTTGTGCTTGGAATACTTCCAACCTTCCCACTGAGAATCAAGTCCCTCTTGTGAACTCTTTAGCATCAAAACAATCCACTCTACAATGGCTGCAAAACCTTCCAGTGACATCTTATCACAAACCAAGAAAAACATCAATCTTGAAAACAAATTTATACAAGACTGAAAATGATGACAACAAAGTCTTTTTTCTCTTCAAGAAAATGGTCGCATCTTATGCTTCATCAAAGCACATGGTGTTTTCCTGCATCTTGGTGTACTCAAAATCGACTTACAAGCCAACAAACACCATCGACTAAACATAAGTCAAAAAACATGATTGACACAACATAGTCATCAAGACAACATCGACACAAGTTGAGACTCATTTGAAACATATCGACCTTCCCAAATTGACAAGTCAACATTCACGATACACAATCATGAGCCTTTCATGATGAACTATCACCAAGTTCACAGATTACACATACACAAAAACACATGCATGTGCATAGCTCTTCAAATCTCCTTCAAGTAAAAACATAAGTACATAAACCCAAAACATGTGGGTACATAAGAGCTGAATATGAAAAAGATATATGGTTGTAACAAGTGAGCATCATACCCATCTTTTACATCCTCCTGGCGAAGTTGTGCAACAACAAGAATGCCTTCAAACGAATTGCATTCACATGCAACTTGCATCATACAAGTTGTGATAAACTTCTACAACTTGTCATACTCTCAACATAAATGGATACATAAGGCTGAAATGTCCATCTACAATAGAAAAATGCAAGCCTTACTTTCTCAAGAAATTCATCCATTTCTTACCAAGCCAACTCAATGGTCAATTCTTGCTGAAAATCGTCCTCTTGTGAATTATCTTGACTCGCATCAATGATGGAATATTCTCTTCCATTCTTGCCAATATCTTTATCCATCTGTTGCTTGTGTTGTGGATGAGTGGTTGGATGCAATGTCCAACATTGGTCAATGAGATGATACCTCTTCTGGCAATGAGTGCTGGAAATATGGCTACAACATAGATGATGCAGATGATCAAGGTTGTCATTGATGGCAATCGATTGTTTATGGAGAACAGAGGCAGGAACATAGAAGCTGAAACACAGACGCTGCAACACAAATGCGAACTGCT
>JZKD02S1809577.1:283891-295094 GCA_000966675.3 Picea glauca | reverse complement strand
AAGGTTGTGAGAGGCCCCTGAATCCATAAGGCAATTATGCAACACTTTTTCATGTATGTTCAGGGAGGTGTAGAAGGGAGGGGATGAATCATCTCGGTCTTCTACCATGGGACCTAGGACAACTGCAGGCCTTTCATCTTGGAGGTTTATGGAGTCTGTGAGAGGGTATGAGGCTTCCGATTTCAGTAGTTCAGAGAAGCATTTTTTGAATTCCCCGTGTTTAATTAACTCAGTGAGTGGCACAGGAATTCTGATTTTCTGAATCTCATGTTCGAAATTGAAAGAAGACATAGGCTTTGGGATTTCTCTAATTTCAGGAACATGACTATGGACAATGGGGGAGAGAGGTTGGGCCTTCTTACCTCTATCTGCTACTTCATTAGTAGGTTTATCTTCTCTATTGGATGGCTCAGGAACGTTAGGGGCTGCTGCCCTTTTGTCAGACCTCAAGTTGTACCTACCTCGGCCGCCGCTAGCTTTGTCTCCTTTGCTCAATTCGTTCAGCTGACCATCCATGAGAGATTCTTCATATGTTGATCGGGTCAGATGAGGGAAAGGGAGAGTGACTTCTACACTGTGGATTTTAGGCTCAGGATCTTCTGCTTCCCCTTCTTCTTCATCAGCCACAAAATTGTTCTAGAAGGGGGCCTGAATTTTTTGGTCGTCTCTGTCTCTTTCCTTCTCTCTGTGCATAGCTGGAGGAGTGAAATTATTTGGCCTTCTGAAACCTGTCCTGTTCTCAGTGCTCTGAGGGCCCTTGTTTATTTGTTTTCTCTCCACCTTCAACCTCTCCACCTCTTCTTTAAGGAGGTTCATAACTCGGGTCATCTCATTTACTTGAGGGTGGGACAGTGATGGGCCGGAAGTTGAGGCTTCCAACTTTTCCTTTCTTCTGTCTGCGTCGGCCTGGCTCCTCAGTCTATCAGCTGCCAATATGTTGGATTCCACTTCTATAGCTACATCCTGCATCTAAGCTAAAGAGGTGGCTCTCCTTTCTCTTAACACAAAACAGAAATCAAGGTCAAATGCGCTAGCATAGGAAATTTGAGCAGAGGCCTCTGAGGGTTTAATCTCTGCAGGAATCTTGTTGTACATTTTATTAAATCTTTTGGAGAAGTCTGAGATAGACTCCCCTTCCATCTTCCTCAGAGACCCAAACTCTGTCATATAATACATATAATATTTTCTATCTCCCCACTACCTTAGGAAAACATTATCCAAGGCCTCAATGCCAGCAATAGATCCAGGGGCCAATCCCTGGAACCATTTCCTCACCTCCCCATCAAGGCTCTGGACAAAGACTCTCATCCAGACATCTTCACTCTCGATATTTAAGTTGTCTGCATAGCTGTAAAAGGCAGCTAGGTTCTCTTCAGCAGTTACATCTTCCTCATCACTGAACTTGGGCATGTATTTCAAATAGTCTCCAGTAGGGAGAGGGTTCAAAGGCTAGGGAAGAATCAAAGGAGCATATCTGACAGCAACTATAGCATCCATTCTGTTCGGAGGGGGATTAGCACCTTCCATGGGAATGTTAGGTGGAGGAGAAGTGGGAGGAGAAGGAGTGTGAACAGGAGGCGTAGGCAAAGAGGTCCTCAAAGGGGACAGTGGGGAAAACAGCGAGAGGCCTAGGGGACCCGAGTGTGCAGGTGTCTCTCTCTGTGCAGCAGTAGTAATAAAAGGAGGAGTAGTGAAACCTCTTGAAGGGGGAGTGACAAGGATTTCTCCCTCCGATACTAGACCGAGAGGAGAAAACTCAGCAGGAACACTCTCGAAGTTCAGAAAACAGGAAACCTCAGAGGAAATACGACTAGGAAGCTGAGAACAAGAAAATGGATTTTTCACAGAAGGGGATGGGGTATTACCTGTTTCATCGACGAAAACTTCTTTTGCAGATCTCTTTCCCTTTCTGCGCACTTCTTCCACGTCAGCTTCTGGTGTGGCTAAAGGCAGGTGTGGGTTAGACCTCGTATATCTTCCTCTCGAAGCCACAATTGATAGAGCAGGTTCTCCTCAGTGGAGTCGTCACAATGGAGTCGCCAGGTGCACAGTAGCAATCTTCAAGTTCTGATATCTGATGCACCTTCAAAATCAGTTGATCTTTGTGTTTCAATCCCAGGGAATATATTCAACATCGTCCCTGGCAATGGCGCCAGAAATGTTGGAGACACAAGTCACTCCTGGATTGCTAGCAGGAGCAGAGCCCGATGCCCATCAGGTTTAATGTCACGATTTGTTTTAAAGGGGTGATCAAATGGAGGAAAAATCGAGGAGATGTCACTCTAACTCGGGGACTGAGTCTGGTATATATGGTGACAAAGGAGGTCTTGATCCAACTTCAGCCAGTGGGTTGATAAAAGGGTGAATAGGTGGAAGACTTAGTGAGGAAAATGAACAAACAGCCTTGGGAAACAGGCTTACGGCTATTTGCAGAAGAAAGATGCTGAAGGCAAGATCCTCTTGGTTCAGGGTCTCAAGAAATCGAGGAGAACTCGACTGGATCCTCCAATTCCAAGTCACTTAGCGTTGAGAAAATCACAAGAGCTGGCTAAAAACATCATAACTGCTACAATGATCCTACCAACATCATCCTATAACAACTATGGCTCAACTGGATTCTCCAATTCCGAGCGTTTTTAACACAGTGGAACAAAGATGCAAAAGAAATTGTCATTCACCAGGCAAGAAGTCTCAAAAGTGCATACATAACTAGATTATCAGTGCTTCATTAAAGGTTTACATCCGGGAGCTCAGCTCAACCATCGATAGATACAAAAATGGCGAAAACGCCTTCATATACTCAAAACAACAAAAACAGCGAAATCAAGACACTGCATTGAAAGATTTGCGTCTGCATGGCTTCTGATAGTCAACATCTGAAAGATCGTGCAACTTATGTCAGATGCAATCTTAATTCTTTGACAGTTCCAATAGCGAATCGACATGCCTTAAATTCATGGCCGTGCTTTCCCATTAAGGCGGAGGCGATATCTGACCACCACCAACCGCTTCAATAACTGCTTTCTTGGGATCCAGGATGATCTGGCCAACTCAGCACCTCGGGATATGGAAGACTTCTCATGCTGCCATTTGGAATAGTTTGACTGGCTCAAAGGATATGTGTGAGGAGCCAGCATGGAAGGTGGGGGGTATGGAAACATAGTGAAGGGGATGAAACTTGTGAGGACGTGAAAGAAGTGGTGAGGCGTGAGAAGGGTTTTGGGAGAGACACGTGGCAAAAGACGCCAGGCGGAGGGGGCAGGAAAGCATGTGCGATGGGCATCCTTTAGCGGGAGGCTGACATGGAGAGGAGGAGGTGCACGGCGGATGGTGTGTGGATGATGGGAAGGAAAGAAGACCACGTGGACCATAAAGGGGAGGTAGACGGATGACACATGGCAGCGGGAGAAAAGCAGTTGGAAGGTGACGTGACAGGAGAAGGGCCCATGCAAGATTAAACACAGGGAAGCCGAGGATGGCAGGAGTGCATGAGCGTCGCTGATCCAGGCATTAAAATCTCATCCGTCAGAAATTTGCCCCCCCAATTCCAAACCCCCCCCCCTCCTCTTAAAGGTAGAAAGGCAGGGGGGGTCCGGAATGGTCTTCATCGCCGTTGATCTGGGCGCGCTAATCTGAACCATCGGAGAGTTGCGCCCGCGATTCTGGACTCCCCCCCCTCTTAAAGGTCAGAAGACAAGGGGGGTCTAGAATTCACTGTGCATCGTTGATCTACGTGCACAAATTCCATCCGTTCAAAAATGATTCTTTCTTAACACAGACACACCCGCGCCTAAAACTTAGGACAAATGGGTTTTTGATCCATCCTTTTACATTCTAACTCCCTTACAAGAAATATATCTAACAAGTTGTGATAAAATGCTACAACTTGTCATACTCTCAACATAGATGGATACATAAGGCTGAAATGTTTATCTACAACAGAAAAATGTAAGCCTTACTTGCTCAAGAAATTCAACCATTTCTTGCCAAGCCAACTCAATGGTCAATTCTTCTGCTGAAAATCGTCCTCTTGTTAATCATCTTGGCTCACATCAATCATGGAATCTCCTCTTCCATTCTTTCCAATCTCTTTATCCATCTCTTCTTGTGCTGTGGATGAGTGGTTGGACGAAATGTCCAACATTGGTCAATGAGATGACCCCTCTTCTGGCAATGATTCCAAATCTTTTGCATCCTCTTTTCAAGGTGTCTTTGCTTATAAAGTTTCCTGAAAGTGGTCAATATTTTCCAACATTTTGCAACATGATGGTTATATAAACCAGAATATGTACATGGATTTTTTCTTCCATTTTTACATGCAAATTTATCATGCTTAACATAATCAAAAGCAACTGAATGATAATCATAATTATACCTTGAACATTCACCTGTATCGCCTCTTTGAGGAGGTGAACTTGAAGAGTTACAAGCTCTCCTTTGAAGACCAACAAAAGTGTTCTTGTCCTCATCGTTGTCACAACTCTTTCGTTTCACACATTTGCATTCTCCTTGAACACATACTTTACATGTTGGAGGGGTTGAACTTGCAAAAAAAGTTCTTGAACTTTCACCTTTATAGCCTTCTTGAGGAGGTGAACTTGAAACAAAATTTGTTCTTGGAACTATTTCCCTTATCTTCTCAACTTTGGAATTTTCTCCATCTTTCTATTCATGTCCAAGACCACAATACTTAGGTCTCTCCTCAACAAGAATAGGCTCAACAATGACTTGTTATTCTATGCAAGCACCCTCTACTTCATTAAAATAAACTTTACATGACCTTGTTCCATGTGTTAAGATATGCAAGATAAATTATGTTGCAAGTTTATGCATCTTCTTTTAAATGTTCATGTGTGAGGAAATGTTCTTTTAAATGGTTAAATATGTGCTTTAAATAAATAAACAACAACATAACTTTCAGCAAATAAAGCATCAAACTCACAACAATAAGAAGATGATAAAGGAGTTCACCCCTCTCTGGGCTACATCTCCTTGAGCCTCCATCAATGGACTTGGTTCTTTGGGATTAGCTTGTCAATGATTCTTTTACAATCTACTTCTCAACTCCAATGGAAATACTGACTGTACCATTGGGTTTAGAATACATAAAAACCCCCAAAATGACTAATAAAACTCTGAAAATGGATCATGGCTCATCCAGGCATGACCTCTTCTACATGTGGCCTTAAGCTTCCCTGAGCTTCACTATGGAAAAAACACCTGTAAAAGTCCTCAAATGGATCTGAAACCTATCCCAATTTTTTTAGAGCATAACAATTAGCCAAAAATGATTATTCAATCCCAAAAAATAAACATGGGCTCATCTGAGCATGACCTCAATCAATGAGGGCTTCAAGCTCCCTAGAGCTCTCTGAAACTAAAATGATGAAAAACCTACAAAATTAGTCTTCAAATGGCTTTGAAAATAGTTCTAGTGGATTAAGAACATCCAAAAACCCCTAGCTGGGATTTTTCGGCACCTTGTTTGTCCTAAAGATGAAGAAGATAAGCCTCCTGCCATTTTCTTCCTTCAAGCTTGTTGTCTCTGGTTCAGCAAAACGCACCTTTGTGTGGCCAACCTATCACACACGCTCAAATTCATGCTAAAACCTAGCACCGATGCATAACCGCATAATGGTGCAAAATGTAGGATGGTTATGGGTGCACCAAGCCCCTAACTGCTAAGGTTGTGGTTATGTAGCCCATGTGACCGCGCGTTTAAATAAAAAGGGCCAAGAATTTAAGAACAAACATGGTTGTGACAAGTGGTGGGTGTTGGTTCTGTAACCATTTGAAACCAAATCCAAAATTCCCATGTGCTTCGTGTGACAAAAGGTCATATGGGCGGTCATATGCCATAATACACAAGACCGCGGGCTAGGGTCTAAGCCCCAGCTCGACCCGTCACACCAACTTAACATTAACACAAATTTAAATAAATTTAAAACCGTTACATAGTAAGAACTACTATGGTGGTGCTTTGGTAGCACAGACTTTGCAAAGGATTTACATGGCGCGTGGAGGTCATAGGGTCGAGTCTGGTGGACTCCATAACTTTTAAACAAACACCAAACCAATAACAGGGTGCCACATGGCAGCCCACGACTGGGCCACGTGGCACCAAACCACTTGCAAAAATAATGCCACGTGTCCTCAAATGATTTGTTCAAACTGCTAACTCATCAAACACCACGTGTCATATGGCCCTTCCAATTCAGCCTTGCCATGTGTCATACGGACACGCCACATCAGCATCTGTATGGACTGTACAGTTAGCAATTTTTTTTTTGCTTGTTTTGTGATTCGAACAGATTGTGATATATCTCTCATATGACATCCATTTGAACCCAAATGATTTTCATTGGGTTTGTGACGATGAGGGCTACGCACCCGTTAATTTTGAGGCAATTCCGAGAAATTTTATTTTTGAGCTAAATTTTGACCCCTGGTCCAGATTTTGATCACGCCTTCCCACTGAAAGGATTTTGGACCCACAAAATCTTATGATTATCTGTCTATGCTTCAAGACTCTTCTGCTTCCAAGTTCTATCAACTGATTCTACTTGAAAAGTCTTTTTGACAATCACCTGAATATCTTGACATACCTTGCACTGCAACTGCCTATGTCCTTCAACCACTGTCCTCTGGCTACTGCTGACCCACTATTCTCTTTGTGCTTGGAAGACTGCCAACCTTCCCATTGAGAATCAAGTCCCTCTTGTGAACTCTTTAGCGTCAAAACAATCCGCTCTACAATGGCTGCAAAACTTTCCTGCAACATCTTATCACAAACCAAGAAAGCCATCAATCTTGAAAACAAATTTATACAAGATTGAAAATGATGCCAACAAACTCTTTTTTCTCTTCAATAAAATGGTCACATCTTGTGCTTCATCAAATCACATGGTTTTTTCCTGCATCTTGGTGTACTCAAAATTGACTTACAAGCCAACAAACACCATTGACTAAACATAAGTCGAAAAACATGATCGACACAACATAGTCGTCAAGACAACATCCACACAAGTCGAGAGTCATTTGAAACATTTCAACCTTCCCAAACCAACAAGTCAACATTCACAATACAAAATCATGTTACAATCATGAGCCTTTCATGAAGAACTATCACCAAGTTCACTGCTTACACATACACAAAAACACATGCATGTGCATAGCTCTTCAACTCTCCTTCAAGTACAAACATAAGTACATAAACCCAAAACATGTGGGTACATAAGAGCTGAATATGAAAAATATATATGGATGTAACAAGTGAGCATCATACCCATCTTTTACATCCTCCTGGCGAAGTTGTGCAACAACAAGAATGCCTTCAAATGAATTGCATTCACATGCAACTTGCATCATACAAGTTGTGATAAACTGCTGCAACTTGTAATACTCTCAACATAAATGGATACATAAGGCTGAAATGTGCATCTACAATAGAAAAACGCAAGCCTTACTTTCTCAAGAAATTCAACCATTTCTTACCAAGCCAACTCAATGGTCAATTCTTCTGCTGAAAATCGTCATCTTGTGAATAATCTTGACTCACATCAATGATGGAATCTCCTCTTCCATTCTTTCCAATCTCTTTATCCATTTGCTTCTTGTGCTCTGGATGAGTGGTTGGATGCAATGTCCAACATTGGTCAATGAGATGACCCCTCTTCTGGAAATGAGTGCAAATCTTTTGCATCCTCTTTTCAAGTTGTCTTTGCTTATAAAGTTTCCTAAAAGTGGTCAATCTTTTCCAACATTTTGAAACCTGATGGTTATATAAACCACAATATGTACATGGATTTTTTCTTCCATTTTTACATGCAAATTTATCATTCTTAACATAATCAAAAGAAACAGAATGATAAGCATAATTATACATTGAACATTCACCTTTATCACATGTTTGAGAAGGTGAGTTTGAAGAGTTACAAGCTCTCCTTTGAAGACCAACAACACTGTTCTTGTCCTCATCGTTGTCACAACTCTTTCGGTTCACACATTTGAATTCATCTTGAACACATAATTTGCATGTTGGAGGGTTTGAACTTCCAACAAAAGTTCTTGAACTTTCACCTTTATAGCATTCTTGAGGAGGTGAACTTGAAACAAAATTTGTTCTTGGAACTATTTCCCTTATATTCTCAACTTTGGAATTTTCTCCATCTTTCCATTCATATCCAAGACCACAATACTTAGGTCTCTCCTCAACAACAATAGGCTCAACAATGACTTGTTATGCTATGCAAGCACCCTCTACTTCATTAAAATAAACTTTATAGGACCTTGCTCCATGTGTTAAAATATGCAAGATAAATTATGTGCCAAGTTTATGCATCTTCTTTTAAATGTTCATGTGTGAGGAAATTTTCTTTTAAATGGTTAAATATGTTCTTTAAATAAATACACAACAACATAACTTGCAGCAAATAAACCATCAAACTCACAACAATAAGAAGATGATAAAGGAGTTCACCCCTCTCTGGGATACATCTCCTTGAGCCTCCATCAATGGACTTGGCTCTTTGGGATTAGTTTGTCAAAGATTATTTTACAAGTTGTTTCTCAACTCCAATAGAAATATTGATTGTACCATTGGGTTCAAAATACATAAAAACCACAAAAATGACTAATAAAACTCTGAAGATGGATCATGGCTCATTCGGGCATGACCTCTTCTACATGTGGCCTTAAGCTTCCCTGAGATTCACTGTGGAAAAAACACCTGTAAAAGTACTCAAATGGATCTGAAACCTATCCCAATGTGTTCAAAGCATAACAATTAGCCAAAAATGTTTATTCAATCCCAAAAAATAAACATGGGCTCATCTGAGCATGACCTCAATCAATGAGGGCTTCAAGTTCCCTAGAGCTCTCTGAAACTTCAATGATGAAAAAACTGAAAAGAAGTCTTCAAATGGATTTGAAAACAATGCCAATGGATTCAGAATGTCCAAAAATCCCTAGCTGGGATTTTTCGGCACCTCATTTGGCCAAAAGTTGAAGAAGATAGGCCTCCTTCCATTTTCTTCCTTCAAGCTCATTGTCTCTGGTTCGCCAAAACGCACCTCTATGTGGAAAACCTAGCACACATGATCAAATTCATGATAAAACCTAGAACTGATGCATAACTGCATAATAGTGCAAACTATAGGATGGTTAAGGGAATGCCTAACCCCTAACCACCAAGGCCGTGGTCATGTGGCCCATGTGACCGCGCATTCAAATAAAAAGGGCCAAGACTTTAAGAACAAATGTGGTTGTGACAAGTGGCGGGCATTGGTTGTGTAACCATTTGAAGCCAAATCCAAAATTCACACGTGATCCATGTGACAAAGGGTCATATGGGCGGTCATATGCCATGATACACAAGACCGTGGGCTGGGGGCTAAGCCCCAGCCCGCCCCCCCGCGCCAACTTAACATTAACACAAATTTAAATAAATTTAAAACCATTACATAGTAAGAACTACTATGGTGGTGTGTTGGAAGTGCAGACTTTGCAAAGGCTTTACACGATGCGTGGTGGTCACAGGGTCGAGTCCGATGGACTCCATAACTTTTAAACAAACACCAAACCAATAACAGGGTGCCATGTGGCACCAAACCACTTGCCAAAATAATTCCACATGTCCCCAAATGATTCGTTTAAACTGCCAACTCAGAACATACCATGTGTCGTATGCCCCTACCAATTCAACCTTGCCACGTGTCATACGGACATGCCACATCAACATCTGTATGCACTGTATAGTCAACACAATTTTTTTTTCCTGTTTGGCTATTCGAATAGATCACGATATCTCTCTCATCTGACATGTGTTTGAACCCAAACGAGTTGTGTTGGGTTCATGATGATGAGGGCTATGCACCCATTCCTTTTGAGGCAATTCTGAGAACTTTTGATTTGAGCTAAATTTTGACCCCTTGTCCAAATATTGTTCACGCCTTCTCACTGAAAGGCTTTTCGACCCACAAAAGCTTATGATTATCTGTCTGAGCTTCAATACTCTTCTACTTCCAAGTTCTATCAACTGATTCTACTTGAAAAGTCTTCTTGATAATCACCTGAATATCTTGACATGCCTTGCACTACAACTGCCTATGTCCCTCAACTGCTGTCCTTTGGCTACTGCTGAACCACTGTTCTCTTTGTGCTTGGAAGACTGCCAACCTTCCCACTGAGAATCAAGTCCCTCTTGTGAACTCTTTAGCATCAAAACAATCCGCTCTACAATGGATGCAAAACTTTCCTGCGACATCTTATCACAAACCAAGAAAACCATCAATCTTGAAAACAAATTTATACAAGACTAAATATGATTCCAACAAACTCTTTTTTCTCTTTAAGAAAACAGTCGCATCTTGTGCTTCATCAAAGAACATGGCATTTTCCTGCATCTTGGTGTACTCAAAATCGACTTACAAGCCAACAAACACCATCGACTAAACATAAGTCAAAAAACATAATCGAAACAACATAGTCGTCAAGACAACATCGACACAAGTTGAGACTCATTTGAAACATATCGACCTTCCCAAACTGACAATTCGACATTCACAATACACAATCATGTTACAATCATGAGCCTTTCATGATGAACTATCAGCAGGTTCACTACATACACATACACAAAAACACATGCATGTGCATAGCTCTTCAACTCTCCTTCAAGTACAAACATAAGTACATAAACCCAAAACATGTGGGTACATAGGAGCTAAATATGAAAAATATATATGGCTGTAACAAGTGAGCATCATACCCATCTTTTACATCCTCCTGGTGAAGTTGTGCAACAACAAGAATGCCTTCAAACAAATTGCATTCACATGCAACTTGCATCATACAAGTTGTGATAAACTGTTGCAACTTGTCATACTCTCAACACAAATGGATACATAAGGCTGAAATGTGCATCTACAACAGAAAAATGCAAGTCTTGCTCAAGAAATTCAACCATTTCTTACCAAGCCAACTCAATGGTCAATTCTTCTGCTGAAAATTGTCCTCTTGTGAATCATCTTGACTCACATCAATCATGGAATCTCCTCTTCCATTCTTGCCAATCTCTTTATCCATCTTCTTCTTGTGTTGTGGATGAGTGGTTGGATGCAATGTCCAACATTGGTCAATGAGATGTTGAGAACACTGCAACAAGAGAATTTGTTAGTAAATTTGGGGAAATGTTCTTTCATGA